>MU713819.1:159978-332470 GCA_026770625.1 Nicotiana glauca | reverse complement strand
CATTTCCTCTCGGGGCCCTGTGTGGCTCATGCCACTTCTATTTCGGAGTCTTATTTTGGTTTTGTGTAAGGTATAGCCGGAGCCTTGTTACCGGCAAGTACTGTATTATCCTGTCATATCTTAGAGGCTCCGTAGACAGTAAATGTGGGTTATGAACTTATGTATTGTACTGTCGGGTAATGTGAGTTGTAAGCCTTGTTTAGTAATCAACTATGTTGTGTATGTTTTGTAAAAGGGTGATTTCAATTATAAAGTGGTTAATCCCTTGTTTGATAAGTAATGAAAAATATAGGGTAACACGTGGGATAGGAAAGGCACCCAGGTCCGCTTGACTGGGGCTACCCGGTCGGGCGCCGGTCATGTCCCTCGATTTGGGGCGTGGCATTGGCAAATCCCGAGACCCGGGCCCACTTCTCAAAAAATTAGAAAATTCACATCACCGGATTCCTCATCTCGCCACGAGTCCGTACTTATCAAATTTACCAAAATCGGAGTTCAAATGCCCTTTTAAATCTAAAATTTTTATTTTAAAAACCAAGCCCTAGTTCTTCCAATTTTTACCCAAATTCCAAGAATTAAAGGTTGATTCTTCAATAAAATGATGTTTCAAGGTCACGAGACTTACCTCCAATCAATTCCTATCAAAATCCTCTTCAATTTCTACTAAAAGCTCTTAAGGTGGTCAACAATGAAGGAAAAATGAATAGGCTCGCGGATGAAATAATATAAAAATCCTTCTGTACGCCCAGATATTACCCTACGCGAACGCGGTCAACACCCCTGCATTCGCGAAGAACAAATATCGTTGTCCACAAATTTACACTTCACGAATGCGTTCCCTATTGTGCAAATGCGATGCACAGATTCCCTCTCCTACGCGAACGCGGTCCCTATGTCGAGATCGCGAAGAACAACTTAGCAGGGTCCGTGGCCCCCTTCTACGCGAACACGAGATCATCCACGTGAAAGCGATGGTCCAGGAATTTCCCTTCCACGAACGCGATGGTCCCTCCCCGCGAACGTGAAGGCAAAATCTGAGCTGCAACTGCTGTGAAATTCCTACAACAATTTCCAAGTTCAAACTTCCCGTTTAGCCATCTGAAACCACCACGAGGCCCCTGGGACCTCAACCAAAAGCACCAACATATCCCAAAACATCATACGAACTTGTTCCAACCATCAAAACACATCAAACAACACTAAAATCATCAATTTACATCGGATTCAAGCCTAAGTTTCTTCAAAGCTTCCGAAATACGCATTCGATCAATAACCCAACAAAACACCTCCGAATGGCCTGAAATTTTGCGCACATATCCAAAATCACCTAACGGAACTATACAAATCTCGTAATTCCATTCCGACCCCCGAATCAAAATCTCACCTACCAACCGAAATTCGCCAAAATACTAACTTCTCCAATTCATGCCTAATTCTACTTTGGACCTCCAAAATCAATTCTGATCGCACTCCTAAGTCATAAATAACCCCCGTAAAGCTAACCAAATCACCGGAATTCACATCTGAGCCCTCTAACTCTATAGTCAACATCCGGTTGACTTTTCCAATATAAGCCTTCCTTAAAGAGACTAAATGTCTCATTTCCTACCAAAACTAAACAGATTCGACTCAAACTCACCAAATGCCAATAATGAAACATGAAGAAGCAATAAACGGGGAAAATAAGGCAGTAACACATGCGATGATGGGTCGGGTCGTCACAGACGTGGTTCGAGACGTGTTTTAATAACGATGCAATTTTCTCTAAAAAATGAATACAAGCGGTTAAAGTTAAAATTTGCAGATAGGTACAATATTGTTTAAAATCTGATAATTAAGCCGGATACAACAGTTGAGCGACCGTGCTAGAACCACGAAACTCGAGAATGCCTAAAACCTTCTCCCGAGTTAACAAAATTTCTTTATCAAATTTTTGGTTTGCGGACTGTTAAATAGAGTCATCCTTTTCCTCAATTCGGGATTTGAAACCGGTGACTTGGGACACCGTAAATCTCCCAAGTGGTGACTCTGAATCTCTTAATAATAAATCCCGTTTCGATTGTCCTTTAATTGGAAAAAACTCCCTTTATTATACCCTTCTAGGGGTATAGTAGGAAAAAGGAGGTGTGACAGCTTTGGCGACTCTACTGGGGATAAGAACCCAGAACTTCAGTTCAGGGTTCGAGAATTCGTGCTTTGGAAAATTGTAGTATTTGGCTTTATTTATTAGCTGATTTTTATTACATGTTTGGGCTTAAATGTGCTAAATGTTCCCTTTTACCGCATTGATATTATCTGAACTGTATATATAAAATGCGACGAAACTATTCTCTTCTCCCTCCCGAGGAGTGCATGCCTATCATAACTTCTTTCTGTTTGTGTCATATTCCAAATAGGACGAGGCTCAGACAAGTTGCAAAGCCGGAGGATCTTTTGGTTACCGGTACGCAGCCCCCCTCGGTTCGAGTTGTCCGCTCGAGTAGACCAGTTCTAGAACAAATAAACTTATGTTTTAAACCTAGAATAACTTAGCCTCATGCCGGATCCCTAGTAGGAACGCGTATCTGCATCATGTCCATTTGTCTTAGAAAACTCAACACAGGGGTTGAGTCCATCTAGGACAGGTGTACCCAAAATAACAGACCATCTTGATTCATTCTATGTGCTACAAGTTGCATTTATTTAAGGGTAAAAGGGTTATTTGGCAGACCAATGATAACTGAGGGCAAATGAAAATTTTAAAAAAATAATGGAAAAAATAAGAAAAAAAGAAAAAGAGAGGGTGAAGTGCGAAGATAAAGCGAATGAGGCCCAATTATGTTTTCTGTCGGATCTTTGGCTAAGAAAAAAAAGGAGCTTGAAAAATTAAAAAGGATTTTGCACTTTTTCATCCTTTTCGAAAAATAAAAAAAATCAAAAAAGAGAGAAAAAGGAAGTCCAAAAAGATTTTGCTTCTTTCATCATTTTTCAAGAAAAACCAAAAAATATGTTTTCTCTAAATTAGTTGTTTTTTTTCAATTCTCAACCGTATCCAATTTGCCCGAACTACGCATAACTGATTCTCGTCTTTCGGGGTATGATACGTAGGCAACCCACATAGGGTCCCGTCTTCCTAGTAAATCTTGGGATCTTGACTTTGCAGGGTCTTAGCCAAATTTTGCACTTCTAGCCACCTTTTGGCCACATAAGTCATTTTGCAAAATAGCCTCAACTATGTCTTGCATGTGTCTAGTAGGGAATGTTATTGTCTCACATAGTGTTGGTTTAAGTTTTCTCATACATGTGCGGATTTACTTACCGGAGTTTGAGCATGATAGATACCCCAGAGCCACTCCATTTAAAAGTTGCTTGAGGAGATTTTTATTTTATTTTTATGTCGTCTTTTACTTTCTAGTTTTGCACAGTAATGTCAAGTGTTTTATTATTGTATTTTCTGCTTTATATTTGAAGAAAATATGATGTGACTCAAAAATCCAAAAAGAGATGTTGTATTTTATATTTTCGTTATACATTTTCTTTAGATTACTAATTCTAGAAATGGAAAAAAAAAATTTAAGGATGTTTTTCCTTTAGTTAATTAATATCTAGGACTTAAAATAAATTGTGTTTATATTTCCTTTAAGTATATTAAAGACCAAAATTAAAAAAAAAGAGAGAATTATCTTTTAGTACTTCTTTAAAAGCATTCTTTAAGGTGTTAGTTCAAAATTCAAAAAGATTTTCTTTTGAGGTGTTTCTTTGGGGAATTTGTGAAAAATAAAAAAAAATCTTTTTATTTTCATTAGAACTTTAGGATATTTTAAAAAACATACTTTGTCTTTTGTTATCATTAGAATTTTTCCTTTAGGCAATCAAAATTGAAATCCAAAAATATTTTATTTTATCTTTTTCATTGCTTGTTTACAAATCTTGCGTCAGGATTTCAAATGAAAATGCAAAATATTTTTCGGTGGTTTATTCTTTAGATTTCCTTCGTAAAGAAAAAAAGAAAAAAAAAATGTTTTTCTTTTGGAGTACTTTTTCCTTAATAATTTCCTATAGAGTGTTTGTTTCAAAAAAAGAGCAAAAAACAGTATATACCCGTTAAGCTTAAGTTTAGAATAGGTTATAGATCATTGAGTCTAGAAAATTCAAAAAAGAGAGATTTGTTTCTTTTACTTCCCTTATCTCGTCATAGTAGTCATTGAGGTAAAAAAAAAGAGAAAAAAAAAAAGGAGAATGATAGTTTGTTTACTTTATTCCCATTCTTCCAGAACTACGCTTGGTCTGATTCATGCGGGATCATGATACGTAGGCAATCTTCGTAGGATTTAACCATAACCAAATAAGAAAAAGAAAAAAGAGGAGGAAAAACAAGAGAGGAAAGGAAAAGAAAAAGAGAGAAAATCAGAAACCTAGAGAAGGAAACAATGGCAAAATAAGAGGGAGAAATGAGAGAATAAGAACAAGAGAAAGAAAGGCAAGAATGAGAAAAGAAAAGAAGGAAAAGAAACAGAAGGTGCAAATGGAAGTAAGGAAAGCCGGGATGACGCATGCAACCGATCAAATGCATAATAGAAATGGTTAACTGCCTAGGTGCATTCATTTCCCCAAATGTGCGGTTACCGATCTGTTAAAGCCCTAATCGCAAACAAGTTTATTGTTAATGTGTTGAGTCTTTAGGCAGGTGGTTAGTTTGTGGCATTCAAGCGAGTCATCAATGTATGCAAGGTCAAACAACAAGACAGCCATGACTAGTATGGGATCGGACATAGGTGTTATCAAATAGAGATTTGAGTTGAAAGAAGAGGCCCAAAGGTTGAAACACCAGATAACAGAGATGTACCAGGCTTGGATTAGTGGGCACCCTTTACCCTCATTCCTACCAACTACATCAAAAATCTTTTCTCCGCCTCACTACCATCACAATCCTATATTCCCAATGCCGTTGGACTCTCCTCCCAACATGTCTCAGGCTTTAACCCTTGCCACAGCTACCCTGGTAGCTAATGAGATGTTGTAGTATGGTTTTGTGCCGGGTAAAGGTCTGGGCGCATCTTTGCAAGGTATCATGCAACCAGTATCTCTATATAAAATCTGGGTACATTTGGTCTGGGGTTTCAAGCCTACAGGTGGTGATGTGAAGAAGGCTACAAAGTTGGAAGAGAAAGCATGGTTGATCTCTAGGCCTATCCCACACATCTTCAGAACTTTTGTCAAGTCAGGGGCAGTAAAGCGTCCTGTGTTAGTACTTCCAAAACCAGGGTTGTCTTTGATAAGGAGTTGATTTGAGAGGGTCCAACGTCTATTTGATGAAGTGAACACGGTAGAAATTGGGGAACACAGTAGAAATTAGGATGAATGTGAAGATCAACAATTGGGAAGCTACTCCTCTTCCTACTCTGAGGGGGTTTTGGTAGTGGGTTTTTATTTTCTTTTAGTTGTCTGGATTATTCTAGGGTTGTGATTTAGATTCTATTTTCCGTCTATTTGGATGTGTTAAACCTTGTTATCTTTCAATTTCAATAGAATGCAATTTCTCTTTTTCTTCATTCCTGATAGTTTCATTTTTGTTTTTCTTTTCTGTATAGTTCTTTTATGGTAGTTTCAATGACATGACATGCATGAGGAATCTTCAGCCCAATCTTAGAAGCCAATCTAATTCTGAAATAATAATACAAGAAATTGAGTGTGATGATGAAGCACAGATTGACGATGATGAGCAGGTCAAAACCCGATTGGAGCAATTGAGTTTGATCGATGAGAAAAGATTGGCAGCAGTATGTCATGGCGAATTGTATCAACAAATAATGGCAAGAGCATATAATAAGAAGGTACATCCACGAAATTTCGAAGTGGGTCAGCAAGCATTGAGACGTATTCTTCCACATCAGGCTGAGGCCAAAGGCAAGTTCGCCCCAAATTGGTAGGGGTTGTTCATTGTGACGAGAGTGTTGTCCAATTTTACTTTGTATTTGACAGACATAGAAGGCAAGTGTGTTAAAATGGCCATTAATTCCGATATGGACAAGAGATATTATGCATGCTTTTCTTTGATTTCTTTGTATTTGTTTGTACTCTGCATGTCTTGGAGATTGAAATGACGAAGGTACTTTTTTCTTCTTTCTAAACACTTTATCCTTTGTCACCCCCTTTGAGTCTTATTGACTTTTTTTCATACCCCTCTTTTAGAATCAGTAGCAAGGATCAGAACTACAAGCGTGAAAGATAAGTAAGGGAAAAGAGAGAAAATGAAAAAAAAAAAGAGAAAAAAAAGAGAAAAGAAAAAGGGAAAAATGACAAAACAACAAAAAGGAAATGAAGAAAGAAAAGAAAAGAAGAGATAATGGAAGAAAAAGAAAGGAAAAATCACAACAACAAAGTAACTTCTATGACATGAGCTACGTCCGACTTGATTCCTTTTAAGGATACGTAGGCAGCCACACGGTTCGGTCCGATCAAAATAAAATTCAAAAGTCCCCAAGCAAGAAACTAGGGAAGAAGTTACGGTTGTTGTAAGAAATCTTATTCCAAAAGTTGTAATTTTAACTCCATTTGGATTGTTTTGAGCCTTTAATACCCTTTCTTTCAAACCCTATCCGAAAGCCCACATTACGGTCCAAAGAAAGACTTTCTGATCAGTCTTCAAGAAATGCCAAGTCAAGCAAGAAGAGGTGATTGATATCAGGGGCAACACTCTGGCCCAAGCAAAAAAGTAATGAAAAATAAGAGAGTCTTACTGGTGAAAACCCTCACGGGAGCTGTAAGGCGATGCGATTTGAGAGAAATCGAAATGAGAGAGTCTTATGGTGAAAAACCTCATGGGAACCTTAAGGCAAAAATGAGTTGAGAGAAATAAAAATGAGAGAGTCTTAATGGTGAAAACCCTCACGGGCACCTTAAGGCGAAAGTGAGTTAAGAAGTGAACAAATGAGAGAGGTCTGTGGGTGAAAACCGTTCAGGACACCGCAGGATAAACAAGGTTAAGGTTTGGGTGAAGAAATCAGGTTATGGAATTCTGGGGCAACAAAGCATGGCAACTGAAAGTTTATTGGTTGGACGAATTGGGCCGATTAATCCGAAACGCATGTCATGATCAATGGTACCAATTGTTCTGCTCAGATAAGTCTCTTTCCCTTTTTCCTTTTAGTAAGTCATTCGATTTTGGATTTTCTTTATCCTTAACTCTCAAGGTTATCGCATTTTATTTATTTCGAAGTTTTGTTTCTCTAAGATGATTCTATGTCAGTTTCTAAAGGTATTTCTTGTGGATCTGCCGGGGATGCTACCCGACAGAGATATTGATTTCTATATTGATTTAGCTTCAAGCACTCAACTCATTTTTATTCCACCATACCGTATGAGCTTGCCAGATTTGAAGGAATTGAAGGAGCAATTGCAAGATTTGCATGATAAAAATTCATTAGACCGAGTGTCTCGCCATGAGGTGCACGTGTGTTGTTTGTGACGAAGAAATATGGACCGATGAGGATGTGTATAGAGTACCAGTATTTAAACTAAGTTACCATCAAGAACAATTATCCGTTGTCGAGGATTAATGAATTTTTTTATCAGCTCCAATGTGCCAAAGTGTTTTCAATTATTGATTTGAGGTCTAGCTACCATCAGTCGATGATTAAGGCATCCGATATCCTTAAGACAAATTTTTGGACTCGGTAAGGACATTATGAGTTCCTAGTGAAGTCATTTGGGTTGACAAATGCCCCAATAACGTTTATGGATTTGATGAACCAAGTATTCAAGCCCTATTTTGATTCTTTTCTGATTGTATTCATTTATGATATCTTGATCTACTCCCACTATCAAGAGGAGCATGAGTAGTATCTTCGGATTGTACTTTAGACTCTGAGGGATAGTTAGTTATATACCAAGTTTAAAAAGTGTGAGTTTTGATTAGACTCAGTTGCCTTTTGGACATATTGTATTGGCAGAGGACATAAAGGTGGATCCTAATAAGATTGAGGAAGTCTAGAACTGGCCTAGACATACTTCATCTACAGAGATCTGGAGTTTTTTGGATTTTGAGGGTTATTATTTTTTTATTTTTTTTATTTCATTTTTTAAGCAATACACTATGCAGGTGCCTAGGGCTAGTTTTATTAATAATAAAAAGAAAAAAGAACCACATAGAAAGAGTACAATAAGGGGGACAATAGCACCAGTAGTGTTGCCTCGATGCCTTGGCTATATAATCACTCCTCTACGCATCACAATGCCCTTATGGCAGCCTCGTATAGAGGAATCATGGTGTAGCTGCCGGTAAAGTCTCACGAGGGCATACAATCTCATAGCCTTTTGGATATTTTTCCAAAGGCATAGGGCTATAACAACACTAACTAGGCTAAACCTTAGCTTACTAATCCTATTGAGGCAAATAAAAAGCTTGTCCTACTAACAAGCATGCAAAAAGAAAGAACTAGTTAATACTAAATATTCTATGATCATTACAGAGTTTATAACATACTCTGTGATGATATTACATAGAACTATGCTAATGTGATGGTACAATAAAAAGATGAAGAAATGATAATGGTGCTCTTTCTTCTCTAATCTTTTGAAATGTTCAATTTGCAGACTCGTGTCTTCGTCCTCAACCTTTTTCAAAATGTCTTCAAAATTCGTGCTTTCTTCTTTGAGAGATTGGACTTTGTAGATGTAGTTTGAGTAACCTGTTTTTGTTTGGCAACTCTCATTGTAAGTCGCCTTATGTTTGCATCTTCATTCACCCTACCATCCCAGCTTCTATCCCTTGTTCGAGACTTCTTGCTTTTTTCGCTATGCATAGGTGATAAATTACCTTTTCTGGCTGCCTCTACTCTACACTGTTGTAACATTGCATCTTCCTCGCCTTATTCATACAAGTCTTTCCCTAAGTGCACTGGTTGTGGAACATTTTTGTCTATACCAAGTGAAACCAATGTAGATTGACCTTGGGTATTTGTCGCCATTGTCTTGCTTTGATGGTATTCTATTTTTTGCAATTTGTTCCTGCTCTTACTCACAATTTCAGTGCTAAAAGAAATAGGATTTACAGAATTTAAGGTGTTAGAACTCACCATTGCATCCAAGAGATTTCTTTCCTCCTCTGAAATAGTTGGAATGGTTGTAACAATTTGGTTCTGTCCAGAATTTACTGCTGTGACTTCTCGATTACCTCTAAGGGTAGTATCTAGAATATCTTGCCTTGTAGATGTTGTTATACGAGTACTGGTTGTCACAGCTTGGGACTGCCTAGTTTTTGGTGTTGCTATTGTTGGTCGATCATTTGTAGAATTAACATTTGAGGGGCGGGAATCAAATTACTGCTGCTGCATAGTAGGTACAAGTGTTTCGGCTCCTACATTTTAAATAGCTGAAGATAAGGAACTTCTGGGAATAAATTTAGGAGCATTGCAGTTCAAATAGCTCATTGGACTTATTGCTGGTAATCGATCAGATTTTACCATTACTAAGGAATCAATCTCGTCACCTACACTATCATGATTAGCCTTATGATCAGCTTCTTCTGATGAATAACCAGCAAAACCATCTCCCCAATCCTCTTCATCATCATCCTCCCGTTGATCTTGCCAAAGTTTGGACTTGATAGCCATCAGCCTCACATTTGCCTATATAACATCATTGTTATTCCCCGTTGACAACATAAGTTGCCCAATTTCTCCTTCAACCTCTCTAAAAGATTCCAGTGACTGCGAATGAACCTCAAACACAGATGTGTTTAAGGTGACGAAAGGTTGTTTGATCATGGGATTGTTCATCATCATTTCTTTTTGAACGTCTTTAATGATTTGTTCAACCTATAGATTAGAGAAGTGAAATGTAGGTGGATTGGAACTGTGAGCCTCTGACTTTTGTGCATCAACAGGGACGATGTCCTTCGAAATACTTAGTCGATCACCTATGTTCTTAGAAATTTGTTGTTGTGTGTTACTGCCTGAAGCTAGTTTTTTCCCATTATTTGAAGTAGTATTCACCATCATAGCTGTCTGGGTATTCTTTACCAATTTAGCTAGTTCTGTTGCAATTCCAAGAAGAGCATCTATGTCCTTTGCACTTTTCTGTTGATTTACAATGCCTGTACAGATGGTTTTTCTCTCCACTAGTTGTGTCTCATCACCCTTCTATTGCTCTTTATTTTTATCTTCATCCTGATCACTCTCATTTACCGAAGCCTGAAACGAATTCGAGACCCCAATGATATTTGATGGAACAATCTGATTTTGGACACCTGGAGATTGCTTCTTGTTAGGTGATTTATTCACCACTGTCCATTTCTTACTCTTGGTATTTTATTTTTTTGGAGTTGTAGCTGATTGCCTTGGAAGTACCTGCCCATCACCTTTAGCTATTGATATATCCTCTACATTTACCACCTTAGAGCATGTTGGGGCTCCATACTGTGATGCCTCAAAATCCAATGTAACAGTATGTTTAATACCACCAGTAGTATCTCCAGCTATTTCCACACCAGCTGCCTCCTGATACATCGAGTGTGCAGAAGCTTCTACTACCCCAGTTCCCTTCTTCTTTTCACCTTGTACATGGTGAATATTTGTCTGCTCCAGTCTAGCTTTAATGTGGCCAACAACTGGTTCAACACCTGTAGCTGCACTACATGAGGCATTAACATCTTCAAGTTGTTGTTGCTCACCTTGCATTGTAGTATCTTTTGTAGCAATAGTTTTGACAATCCCAGCCTTAGGTCGACTACCAGTTGTATTCAGTGCAACATTAGCTTCCAATTTCTCTACTACTGCTGCATTATTTTTGGTAAATATTGCTCGAACAACTGCAGCTAATGCACTATCATCCATCATCAACTGAATTTGCCTAGATTCAATAGCTGAATCTTTAGACTCCCTAGATGTACCTCTATCAAGCACAATATTTTTAGCAGCTACCAAATCCTGAACAACTCTTGCAAAGGCTTCAGCAACTGGAAGAATTGCACCAGAAATAGAATTTTGCCCTGCATCACCAGAACCAACCTTATAAGTTACATTAATAGCAGCTGATTCAATAGCTGCTCGATTCCCATCCACAACCTTATCACATTCAACTCCTTTTTCTCCAGTAGTCTGTAAATTTACCAACTTCTGTAGGTCAATTGTTTTTTCAACACCTTCAACCATATTGTTTCCAGATCTTTTGGCATTCAAATACACCCTTGCATCTCCTACTGTGTTATCCATAGCAGCTCGATTTATTACATTCTCATTGGTCTGATTCACACTTTGTTTTCCTCCTTCTATCTATAACACCTGCTATTCAATCATGGTTTCTTTTGCTGTAATAATTTCCAGTTGTCCTGCTCGTTTATCATTCAAAAAGTTCCTAGCATCACCTTCTAATTTATCAAGCCTGCCCAGGCCTTCAGATTTCTCCACCTGAACTGTTTCTTCCTTATTTTCCTTTGTTCTCCAACGACACAATTTTTCATCATGTCCTTGATGTTTTCAACAAGTAAAATATGTTGGTAAGTTATCAAATACGATCTACTGATAATGTTCAACTACCATTCCAAAATTTTTGTCCATGATATTTATTCGAAGTCTCTTAGGGTGTTTGTTCAATAAATCGATCAAAACCTTAACCCTTGCCATAGTTGGTCGTGTTCGATCTTGAGTCGCTTTGTCAACTGCAAGAGGCATCCCTATTGCTAAAGCTATGGACAATAATGATTTCTTTGCAAAAACATTTGCAGGCAAGTCAGGCAAAGAAATCCAAACCACAGCTCTTGAGGTTTTTTCACGAGGATTGAATCCTATTGTCCATGGGAACGTTCTAAAGAAAAATTCCTCTCCCTTTGCCTTAATATAACCAGTAGTTCTTAACAATACCTGAAAAAAATCTTCAAAGAGATCAAATCTTACCAATATATGTCGATATTCAAGCTGTCCAACGTTACAATAACCTTTGACGTCGAATAGTTTCGGAATCAATTGTCGTAATTCTTGGATATCTGGTTTTCCACATGAAAATTTGATGATCACTGCTTGATGCAGCCCTTCTTCAATAATGAAAGAGTTTACCTCTTCAACAGAGAATTCTACAGTTGGTTCTCCATGAACCATAAGAACTGGACGCAACTCAAATTTTGACGAAATTGCGGTAGATTTTTTCCAATTCACCTAAACTGCGTATGACTGTTTTGGCTTCATGTTAGGAATTGTTTATTGTTTGTTTTGAGTTGTCTCTCCCACAGCCAAAGGCTGGGGAGAGCTTGCATCAGCCATGGCTGCCAAGCCCACGAGAAAAAATCAGATTTATAGAGAGAGAAAGAAGAGAGAAGGGAGAGCAAAGGGTTATTATCGCTGGTTCGTAGAGAGGTTTTTATGGGGGCGGACCTAGTGCATAGGCTACGGGTTACCGGGAACCCAATAACTCTTGCGTAGACCATGTATTTATATTAAAAAATTCACTAAATATTGGTAAATATCCCACTGTGAACCCAGTTATTATTGTATATGAATATGAAATTACGGTAGGAACCCATAAGCCTCAAATCTTGGATCCTATTTATATTAAGAAATTCACTAAATATTGTTAAATATCCCACTGTGAACCCAGTTATTAGTGTATATTAATATGAAATTACGGTAGGAACTCATAAGCCTCAAATCTTGGATCCGCCTCTGGGTTTTTATCCATGGCAAATCCATTGACTAGATTGACCTAGAAGGATGCCCCATTAAAATGGTCAGATGAGTGTGACTTGAGCTTCCAGAAGATGAAGACTGCTTTGACTATGGCTCTAGTGTTTGTATGCCCACAGGTTCAGGATCCTACATGGTGTATTGTGATGCATATCGTATTAGGCTCGGTGCAGTATTAATGTAGGATAATACAATAATTGCATACACATCACGGCAGTTAAAGGTTAATGAGAAGATTTACACAGTTCATGACTTAGAATTGGCAGCCATTGTTCATACGTTGAAGATCTGGAGGCACTATCTTTATGGAGTGTCATGTGAGGTATTCGCGGATCATCAGATTCTATAATATTTATTCAATTAGAAGGATCTCAACTTGAGGAAGAAGAGGTGGTTGGAGCTGTTGAAAGACTATGATATCACCATTTTGTATCATCCCGGGAAGGGCAATATGGTGGATGATGCCTTGAGTAGAAAGGTTGTGAGCATGGGTTGCCTTGCATATATTCCATTTTTCGAGAGGCCATTTAAATTAGATGTTTAGGCTTTGGCCAATCAGTTTGTGAGATTAGATGTTTTAGAGCTCATTCGTGTTCTAGCTTACTCGGTCTCTCGGCCTTCCATGTATAAGTGCATCAGAGAGGATCCGTATATAACCCCCATTTGCTTGGATAAGGTCAAGATTATTCAAGATTGACTCCGCACAGCCCAGCCTAGGCAGAAGAGTTATGCCGACCGTAGAGTTCATGATATTGTATTAATGGTCAAGGAGAGTGTACTACTCCGTGTTTTACCCATGAAGGTTATGATGAAGTTCGGAAAGAAGGGCAAGTTGAGCCCTAGGTATATCGGACCTTTGAGATTCTTGAGAGAGTGGGTGAGGTAGCCTACAAGCTTTCACTGCCACCTAGTTTATTAGCAGTCCATCCGGTATTCCATGCATCTATGTTTCGAAAGTATCACGGTGATCTGTCCCATGTGTTAGATTTCAGCTTAGTCCAATTGGTTAATGATTTGACGTATGAGGAGGATCCGACGGTCAGTCCAGCCCGGTAGGTCCAGTAGTTGAGGTCTAAGAGTTATCCTTCAGTTTGAGCGTAGTGGAGAGGTCAGCCGATCGTGGCAGCCATGTGGGAGTCCGAGTCGGACATGCGGAGTAGATATCGATACCCTGTCACCATTCTAAGTACCTTTCTATCTTCGTTCGAGGACAAACATTTATTTTATAGGTGGAGAATGTAATGATCCGATAGGTCACTTTAAGTTTTAGCCATCATTTTTGTGTTTCGAGCACTACAAGAATTTTGATTTTTAACGACCATTTTTTAGCGAAGGGGCATGAATTCGGTCGTTATAGGTGTATCAATAGTGATCACATTTTTTTCCGGTCGTTAAAGTTAATTTTTAGTTTAATATTAATAAAGGGTTAATATTTTTTCCTTCAAAATTATAAATCCAGTCGTTAAAAAAAATAAAAAAATAAATAAGAAAACATAACGCTAACTTTTCCGATTTTTCCCCCAACTCACGATCAGCTCACCCTGCCCGTCACTTTCCCCTCTTTGTTTGCCCAACCCACAATTTTCCAAACCCACTTCTCTTTCTGTTTTATCATAGGATCACTTAGAATTCTCTAAAGCATCAAACTTTGTGTTCCTCTCTGCAACCTAGGGTTTTATTCTCTTCTTCTCAAGGTGAGCTCTAAACTTGCAGTACTATTGTGAAATTGGGTACTTTTTTTTATATTCCAATTATCTCTGTTTTTAGGTATTGGTTCTTCTTCTAATTACATGTTCTACAATTTTACAATTATATGTAAATTTGAAAGAACATTCACCCTAGAAACTTGAAGTGACCGAAGAGAAAAAAAGTGACGATGGGGTTATAGAACTCTTATTGGTGTTGTTGTCTTTTTCAATTCAATAAGAATTACTATCAAAAGGATTGATTATTTCTTAAACAAATCTTCTGAGATAAAGGTGCAATTTACTCCCTTTTTTAATAGGAAAGTAACTTACATTGCTGATGAATGTTAGGAGTTTCTTTTTTTTTCCCTTTTTTATTGAATATTGTTCTTTATATGTCAACTATGTGTATTCTCTTGTAGAGTTGATTATTTTTTAATTAGGTTTTATTTTGAGGAAAATCATAGTTTTATCAAGACAATATGTTTCTCATATCTGGTTGTGATTGTATTATAAAATTGTTTTGGTGATATAAGAATTCTCTAACTTCCTCTCTAATTGTACTAATTGGAAGGGAAAAAAACCATTTTTCTCATTTTTGAATTTGAATTGGATTTACCTGTTTCCTTGGACTTCAATGACTATTCATGGTTTATGTATAGCAACGTTCAATCAGAATTATAAGAGTTGTATAATTTCAAGTTACTTGGTAAAAGTTTTCACACCATATGCATTTTCTTGCTTCAAAGCTGCAGTTCTGTGAGAAAAACATTTGTCCTGTAGCTTGCAACAATTAAATGAAATAGTTGTCAAAGAGATCACTATAGCAGTATTAGAGTTTTGTATGACAAAATCTAACAGCTATTCGCTGTGAGCAACCTTTTTCAGTCTAAAGTCTAAACCATATCTAGTCTGCTTCCACTCAGAATGGACAAGAACAACTACGATATATGCATTGCAAACAAAATAGTGTGCATGATAAATAGACTCAAGTGTATAATTTGAAGATCATACACTACAATAGAGCTCAAAAGATGTCAAAAGTTCAATCAAGAATTAGTATCAGCTGGTTGATCAAAAGGCTTGTTAGAGCTTCCTTGTTCCATTTTAATCTGTCCTCCATCTATCATTACAGAACCTGAATTTCCACCCTGATAAAACACATTCAATGAGAAAATTGTTAGGACTATGCAACTTGTTTTCCATTTATAAATGCACAGATAATGCTCTAAACCTTCAAGTTTGTTGATTCTGCAAATGTCAACTCTACTTCTCTTAGGCGCTCCTCTGTTTTCATATCTTCCTGATAATTTGAATGAAAACAAACTATTAGTATTGCTGCAGCTCCTATGGTATCAATAAACAAAATGATCGACAAGGATTAAGCAGGAATGAAAAAGACATCTCATTTAAGATCTTTAATTTTCACATATTAGCAAGGATTTTTGAATCAGTCCTGCAAAATGTAATGTCATGTCAAGAACGATTATGTGTGTTACACTAGCCCTGGAGGTTTAATATTCATGTCTCTTTGATTGCATGTTTGAGTGGCAACTTGATTAAACCCTGTTCCATTGATTGCATGTCTGTCTGCTAACTGCATTAAACCTTTTGTTTAGTGATTGAGTTGTTGAATATTTCTTTTATCTGGATAGCCTTTCACGTTTTTGCTTATTATCAAGTTAAACATGCGAAATTGATGAGCTGTTACAAAATTTATACCTCATCTATGTCATTTGTATGTTAGTACCTCGACGCTACGTTGCTATATTGATCTTTTTAAGTCTAGCATATGCTACTACGTTAATTGAAGCTTTGGATCCTTATAATTAATTTTTTTATGGAGTTGGTATAGTTTGCCGAGGGTCTATCAGAAATATTCTCTTATGGGATTATGACACTGAGTTTTTTGTTGTAGTATGAATATTCAGGAATGCATTTTTTTACTTATTTATGTTTTCTTTTTCTCCGTGCATCTGTAAATAATACTTCTCTAGATCAAATATTGGCGAGTGGGGTATCAGTAAAAACTATTATTCCTTATGGATGTGACTGCCTTTAGATTCCTCTCCTCTATTAGAGAATACTAATACTTTCATTATAGCTGTATATTGACTATAGATTTTAGATAGTTTTGATGTTGCTACATTTACTCTTATGAAGGTTATCTGTGTTATCTAGTTATAATCTTTTTCCAAGGGGTAGTGGATATAGAATTTTCTCTGTTAGAAGTTGTAGAGATGGAGTGTACTGCCTTAAGAGAACAAATAAAAGATAGAGCATTCTTTGTTTTTATACCGGTCAATAGATCTAAGTTGAGTATGCCTCATCGTACGGGTAGTAAGCCAATTAGGGAGATCATTGAATTGGTGAGTAAATCTTATAATCTATTAAGAAATCTCATCTTTGTTACAAAGATTCCTTTGACTTGTTTATTTAAATATGAAGGGAGGTAAAGATGGTAATCCACCAGATGTGGCAACTATTTTTTTTGAGACTCGTAAGAACAACAAGCTTGTCGAACCTGAAACCAATGAGAATTATGTATGTTTATTGATAAATTTCATTTTACATTATTTATTTACCGCGTTGTATTATTTTAATTAAATTCTTATTCATTTTACAGGATAAAATCAAAGAATTGGTGCAATCTGAATCGTCTCTTACAAACATTGAGGTTGTAGAATGGTGTTTCGGACCTCAACGAAAGAGCCATGTAGTTGGATTTGGTGGTGGGATAACTGCTAAGGAGTTAAAAGGTGGTAAGTCCTCTAAAGCTGTATTGTTGGAAAAGCTGAATGCTACTCTAAAAGAAAATGAATCACTAAAAGGATGTTTGGATGGGCTAGAGAGTAAATATGATGAGCTAGGGAGTAAATACGCAGAACTTGCAAAGATAGTATTTGATCAGCCTTCATCACCATCTTCAAGTGATCAATAGATTGAATCATTTAACAAGTTAGTAGATTGAAAATCCTATTTTACTATGTGATGAAAATATTGCAATGCTCATGTGAATTTCTTCTTTATGTCATTAAGGTTTATGAATAAATAAAAACATAGTCAATGAAACAAGTGAATTTAAGCAAAAATGAAGTTTCAAATATTACGTACTTATGTAGGTTACAATCAGGGGCGGATCCACTTAGTATGTTTTGGTTCACAGGAACCCATTCTCCGACCCAACATTCAGTACTATGCTGTACATAGAGACAGTACTTTAGTCTCTCTATTCCTGTATCCTCGTGTTGCTATAGGAATCTAGATGAGAATTATGAAGAAAAGAAGAAAGAGTTTCCAAATTGGGTTTGCAGTCAGCAACTTTGATCTTTGTGTTCTATATTTTCATTTAAGCTTAACTGATCTTGAATTTTGATTGAAAGATTCATTTGATATTGTGCATTTTTCTATATTCTATATTCTATATTCTACCCGTTGATCCAATTTATATTCGACATTTTCTATTTTGGGATGCCCCAAATATGATTTTCAAAAATTCAAAACAATGTTCAACTAATTATTTGAATTTGAACTCTGATGAGATGCTATTCTATCAAACTGACTTTTCAAGAACTATTCAAATACTTTTATCTGGTGGTTAGCACTGATGTGTCTTAGCAACACTAGTAATTTATACTAGTCATTCTTGTAGTATCTGCTTTAATTTTGTAATTTATACTACAACTATCGTTGTCTAATTATTGAATTTTGTTAGCCTTTTGCAACCCAAGAAACATGGAGCCTTGCCCTTGAGTTATAGTTCAGGTGTTAATCGCTTGAAGAAACTGTAGAAAATAATTCATTTCTTTTCTAATGCTTGAGCGGAAAAATTAATATCTATGGTTTCCAGTGAATGCTCAGTAACAATCTCAATATCAGCGCCTGGTGTTCTTGTTATCACAGCAGCAGCAAATGTGGTTAGACCTCAGGTGGTTAGTGCTGATGTGTCTTAGCGACACTAGTAAGGGAACTCCAACCATTCTAAGTTATAGAATGAGCGTAAAGGGTCCAGTAACTAGGATTGCAAGCAATTAAAGTTGTGTTCATCTTGAGACGTTCATTTAACATGTTAATGTTTGTTGGTTTTCTGTGAAACAACAAAAATTAATAAGGGTAAGGGAAACGAGATTACTTTATCGGCAATTACTTTCGACAGCAACATGATTCATTCTTTGGTTCTAAATGTCTCCTATTGATTCTAAATGTATCCTATTGATTCTTGGTTTTCTTCTTCTTCTTAATCTGTAGAATTTCATGAAGCTCTATATGGGGTTTGCTTCCCAAAAGTTACACTCATTGTGCAGGTTCTAGTGTGACAAGATTGTGTTATGTATAACTATCATTTTAGTCTTCTAACGATTGTCGTCTTCAGATATAGGAAATTTAATGTGTCGTATTCTTGCTACAATACTATATGTCGTTATGTCATTTGATCTTTGTATTTTTTCACTTCCTTGTTTGTAAACCATCAGTGTAGCCTTTAATGGATCTAATTTGTTTTCTTTAGTTGTTTATTCTTTGTGACTAATGGCATAAATTTGTTACTTTAGCAGATCAAAAATTTGAAGTCCGAAGAACCTATCCTTGAAAAAGTGTAAAGCAAGTTGAAGTACAAGAAGTTTTGGTTCGTCAACGAGGGTTTAAAGACATTGTCTTATCATGTACATATATATGCTGCAATTTTACTTTTTCTCTTTTTAGGAATTGTTCAAAATGATGCTCGACTCACCTCACTTTATGCTTCAAGTAGCCTCCTGGCTGATTTGCATTATTTTTACTAAGATGTGTTTCTTACAAATTGGATTGGTTTCTGGTAAATATGATACTTTAGTTCTTTGTATTAACAAAATATCAAGTATTTGATTTATTTTCCAATGTTGTTGAGCGTGTATGAAAACATATAAATAATTATTATTTTTTATTTAATTTAAATTTTTTTAATTATATTTATTATATTTTCATATTAGCGTAAAAACTGTAGTCATTAAAACTCTTTAACGATAGGTTTCTCAAACAGATAAATGACTATTAACGAAGACAATTTTGGCTGTTAAAAGTGATTATACAATTAACGAAGGGAATATCGGTCGCTAAAAGCACTCGAATTGACTTAATACATTGTTGTCGTTAAAGACTTTTAACGACCGGATAAAAAATTAGCGAGGGGAAAATCCTGTCGCTAAAACGCACGAATAACGACCGAAATTTATGCTGTCGTTAAAGAACGGATTGTAAATCGGTCGTTAACTTTTAACGTCGAGACTTTTAACGACCGGTGACGACCGAATTTTTTCTGGTCGTTATCAACTTATAACGACCGGAATTGGACTTTTAACGGCCAGATTTCCCTCGCTAAAGGCCCATTTTCTTGTAGTGGAGACCTCAAATAGCTCAGGTTGTGCGCCACAACAAAGAAGTTATATTGTTGTTGTTCTTGGATGTTGGTTTCCGTTAACTTATTGTGTTGTGAGAGTGAGAAGTAATGATATTCTGAGTCCTCTATCATTATTCTTATTTTTGTTATCATGTTAATTAGCTGTTTCTCTCTGTCGTTATTATTTTTCTGCTTATATTTTTACAGGTCTATAGTGAGTGTCTTGCTATAGCCTCATCACGACTTTGTCGAGGTTAGGCTCTGCACTTATGGAATAAATATGGTCGATTGTACTCGTAATAGACTTTTGCATTTCTTATGCAGATCCTAATGTTATTCCTAGACGCGTAGCGGATATTTCTCGGACCCGTCCTTCGAGGATACTTGAGTTTGAGATGCATAGAGTTCGTAGACCTTGAAGTTCCCTTCCTATCTATATTACTGTTTATTTTGTTTCAGACAAATGTATTTCATTTTAAACTCTATTGGTAATAATCTAGTAGCTCTGTACTTGTGACATCAATTATTGGGTTTAGATGAGACAACGTTGTTCATGGCGTTTTTACATATTTCAGAGTGTTTCCGTCACAATTTTTTAAAATGTTGCTTTAAAATTATTGAACTGATTAATTATTTAGCTAATTTTTGTTTGCCTATAAAGCGAATATCAGGCGCCATCACAGTTCTATGATTGAGATTTTTTTTCATGGCAGTTAAAACTATGTGGCCTATCTGATTAGATTTTACAAAATAATAATAATAAAATTTGTAAAACCCTTATGCTTGCCGACGACGACGACTTAGTTAAAAGTGTTTGCGTTGAGGGCTCTGTTTTAAGTTTTATTGAGATGGACTTGCATAAGCCCTTTAGTTGCATTTTTAATGGTGTGACGACGTATCCACATAATTAACAGAAAAAGTTAGTTATAGATGTAGGCACCATGCATAATAGATGTATATCACAAATTTAATTTCCTTCTTTGTGTAATCAAAATGTATATTAAAATTTTATATTTCTTCTTTGTATATCTAAAATATAAAATTATAAATATAATTGTTATAATTTTCTGTTTTCTTCCTACCAATGTATATCACAACAAAAATTATTTTATTATTTATAAATTTTAGTATATAACACGCCGAATATGTTTATACCAAAATTAATATCACAAGTTTATTTTTCTTATTTGTGGATATCAAAATATATATCAAATTTTTATTTTTCTTCTTTATATATCAATGATTTATTTACACCATAATGATATGTCTCGCCCCAAATTTGGGGAAACGAGACCGGGACCCGGTGCCTTACTTGACCGCACGTACCAACTGAAACTTGTATTATCTAAACATAGATGACTGTTTATGCCGACGAGTCCAACTTAATACTGTTTTGTAATATCTTATGCCGGCACCATAATGTTTGAAAATATAAAGAATGAACAACTAATTTCAACTAAACGGAAAGCAACCTAATATATATATACACACACATACAAGGCCACCATGATTAATGTCAACTTATATGAACAGGAAATAACCCTATATATATGTGCGCGCGCGCGTGTGCTTGTGAGTGCGCGCGTGCGCAGCCGCACACACGCGCATATGGGGTCATACAAGGCCACTATGCGTAATGCCTACCTATACAATCAAAAGAGAATACATATAAGGGCCGATAAGGCCACCATGCTGATATATGTACACACAAGACATGTCTACAAGCCTCTGCAAAATACAAATGTATTATGGTCGGAACAGGGCCCTGACCTATACATGATGTCTGGATATACAACAAAAACTATAGACTTGGTAACTCCGTATAATGTGGAGCTTACCAATCAAGCCATATACCGCCCTACCTACTGCTGAGAACTATCCCTTTAACCGTCAGGGCCTATAGACCTACAATGTAGCGCCTTGCCAAAATGGGCACCAATAGTAAATAATGTAACGACCATAAAAGACAAATGAATAACTGAAACTGAATTGATATACATAATATACGGAATGTATTATGAGGAAGCAAAGATAATCTAGCAACATACATACTTACCTATCTATGACTCATATCATATAAATAAAACCGGAATAAACTATCCGGCCTCATATAAGTCTCTGTGTATATATGTATTGACTAGTAGGCAATTATATAGCTCCGTAGCCTAATGTATAGCCCTAAAAGGCATTTGTCTAGCATCGAAGGCGTGACATGCCTCTTTCTAGATCCTTAGGCGTGATGGAATATAGTAACTGACACATGTATACTCTCTCTATCTCTACTAGACATGGAACAATGCTAAACTAAATAGTAAATCCTATCAAGGGATAGCTACGTTATGAGCAAGATGGACTAACACAAAATAAAATCTTTACTAATGACTTATCTTTGGTATACTATGTTAGGCACTTACTTAAGTATGAAGTCATACAATCGAAATAAGAAAAATAAGTGTTACATTCCGTTCATCAATTGCTCAACAACTCAATATGCTTAACTTTTCAGTACCTCAATCTACATTACTAATAATGATACTATTGTCAAGCTACAGATGATACAACTATCATATATCGAATGACAAGCTTATTCTATAACAGAATGGAGATCATCTCCCATGTTTCTTTAACAATTCTCAGCTTCCCAATAAAAACAACAATCACAACAACATTTTGCTCTTCAACTAACACACACAATACGTCGAGCGACAAGTTCGGGTTACAACTAGTAAACCTACACTTTAAACCATTTCTTATTTCAAGGTACATAGGAACAACAAATAAAATATACTCTAGTATTACTTAATGATTTTTAGCCATAATTCAATATATAAGTAACTCCAAAATAGCCTAGCAAATACAACAAGCTATATACTACTTATAATAGCTGATTCCTCAAGTTGTGACATCAACAACTTAAACAAGAGTTAGATATGTTCAAATACATGAAGAAAAAAGATATTATTAACTTAATCAACAATAACAGCCCCTAACTTGAGCTTACTTCAACTTGAAGAAGTCTACAAATCAACTACAACAAGAAAAGAACAAGCTTATACGAGTACTATGATCGTTTCAAAGAAATAATTACCTCAAAACCTTAGTTGGATTTTCTTGAATGATTTGGGAGAATATAAGGATCTTAAGGTAAATTTTTGGATGAAAAATAAGGCGGGGAAGGGATGCCCTGCTTTATAACATAAAAAATAATCTCCACATCCTATGTGGGTCCCAATGAGGATGTCTGCACAGTTAGGTTAAAACATACATATTTTCCTTCGCCGATGTTGCATAATGAATAGTTCAATGCATTAAAAATTAGATTCATAGACCTTCAATTTGATGGGTATATCACCCTATAACTCCATGTATATTGGTAGAAAAACTTAGTGATATCAGACTCAAATTTCAGTAAAGTTACGAACATAACTAGCAATAACTTTTGCTAACTTTTATTTTACATCTCACTTGAATTAAACACTTAACATACGGCCATTATATAATATAAATATCTCATAATACGATCTTCTTATATTACTACACACTCTTAGTGTTACCCCAAAAGTACGGGTTAAAACATAGGCCCGTACCTCTAATGTACTGTCCGTCACTCCATAAATTTGAAATTGCACGGAAATTCACTCAATCCGATACATTTAACCTATAACCCTAAGGAAACATAAAAAACATAGCCATAATCACTTATAAACATAGGGTTATCTTAGATCTTCGAGCTTACGATGACAAACTCACGATGTAGCTTAACTTATGAAATATGTGAGGTGTAACATCCCCCTAGGAACATTAGTCCTTGAATTTACGGGAATACATGGAAGGGAACCAACTTTAAAGTATTTCTTGAAAATTTTAACTGAGTTTCTTCTATAAATAGGACTATCCCCAACCCGCCAGGCATTAAAATAAACAGTACATGCCTCATAGGGCCACATAATTCAACACATCACAATATCAGACCTCGCAAGGCCATCAAACATTAAGTACAAGTGACATATATCAGAACTCACCTTATGATCTCGTAATTCGAGCTCTGTTGGTGTAAGGCCCCGTAAAAATTTAGGCTAAAAAACTTAGTAACTCGTGGTGTTGACTCCGCATATGTGTTAGGAATGTATAGAATTCGCCGCGGTTCGGACCCTTGGTAGTGATCTAAGCTTTAAAAATCAAAAGAATCAAGTTTCCAGAAAATTATCATTTATGCGGTCCAGAATGCGGTCGCAGATCAGCTATACGGACCAGATTCCTGCCGCAGAGTGAAACAGAAGAATTGTCAAAACTGAAGTTGAAAATGCGGTCTACTATGTGATCGCATAATAAATATGCGGATCACATAATCGTCGCATAAATTCCTCGAGAATTTGTGGAGGTCAATTTTGCAGTGCAAAATGCGACCGCATAACAGGAATGCGGACCGCATTCCTGTCGCAGACCCAGGCAGACCCTTAGGGTTTTTGGAGTCATTTCTGCAGTCAAATCTGCGGACCGCATTTTGGTTCTACGATCGCAGAATGCGACCGCAGATCTTGTCGGGCTCCTATTTTTCCAAATTTTAAGATCCGACCCCTTTTTATAAAATACCCCAAACCCCTCATTTATAACAACATTACTGATCAAATTAAGAGAGAGGAAGAGAGGGTCTTGAGAGAGAAAATCATCTTCTCCAAATTCTTGTTCTTCAAAACTATTCGGGCCGGGAAAATTCAAGCTTATCTTCATACTCCCTTCCCTACACGTAAAATCCCTAACTTTTCCCATTGAAATTCT
This sequence comes from Nicotiana glauca, assembly GCA_026770625.1. Lineage (NCBI taxonomy): Eukaryota > Viridiplantae > Streptophyta > Magnoliopsida > Solanales > Solanaceae > Nicotiana > Nicotiana glauca. The sequence goes on along the minus strand of MU713819.1, from coordinate 307,976 downwards.
ATTTTTAAACTAAGGGGAGGGAGGGGAGTCTCATGCATTGGTCCTTAAAAATAATGGTTGAAATGGTGCATGCATGTCTAGTAATAACCTAAAATCTAGTAAGAGGAATTGGGTAGGGGTAAAGAAGTGTTCAATAAAGGGTTGATAACCTAAGTAAGTTGAGTAACAATTGTGAACTTCTATTCTAAGTTATGTGTATTAACTTGTGCATTATATTGATGTGCTAGATTATTTGGTGAATTGGAAGTAGAATTTAGAAAGGAATTCGGCTCCAGGTATGTATGGCTAACCTTGACCTTGTAAAATAGTGTTGTTGGTGTTCAAATGTTTGGTATGTGACATCCACGTGGGTAAATTGTGAAATTCATGTGATTTGCATGGTTGTGATTATGACATGTGGTATTAGCTGAGAAACAAATGACATAAGAAAATTGTAAGTGATGTAACTGGAATAATGGTGACATTAACATCTATGGCTTATCGTGGGCAAGTATTGTTATAACGTGAAACACTTGTGAATTGTGGAATATGACGGAAATAGTATTGATGGTTTTGGAAACACTTGTAAATTATTGTTGCTACTCCCTAAGGAGTGTTGTTGTGATCTTTGTGAATTTGTTCATTGTTGCTGTTATGATTGTTTGTGAATTGAAACTGTACGGTGGGATCGAGTTGCGCGCCGCAACACGAAGTAATAAGGTGTGGGTTGTGGTGATAAGGGTGGCCAAGGTAATAAGGGTGGAAAGTGATTGAAATCACTGTTGAAATGAAAATATGAGCAAGAATGTGAAATCTATTGATGTGAAAATGTGAAAGTGGAAAACGAGAGAGTTTGTAAAACTTGTTTGGCTTGATTGTTCTTACTTTATGGATTTGGTTGTTGTTTTTCTTACTGTTACTTACTTGTCTATGGCTTGAGTTTACTTGGCGCAAAGTTTGTTCATACATACCAGTACAATTCAAGTGTACTGACGTCCCTTTTGCCGGGAGCGCTACATTCGTGTTATGATTGTATGTGGATGTGCAACAGGTACTCCAACCCACCGATCGTAGCTCCCTCTTCGTCTTCCGTCAGTTGTTTTGGTGAGCCCCATTCCTCTCGGGGCCCTACGTGGCTCAGGCCACTTGTTTCCGTAGTTTTATTTTGCTGTTGTAAAAGGTATAGCCGGGGCCTTGTTACCGGCAAATATTATATTAACTTCTTACATCTGTAGAGGCTCCATAGACCGGAAACGTGGGTCATGAACTTATGTAATATGTATTTTGTACATAGGGGCAATGTAAAATGTAAACCACGCTAGTAACCCTGTACCTTGTTTATGTTTTGAAATGAATTGTGTTATAAATTAATCGTATGGTCATTTCACTTGGCTAATAAGTAATGGAAGATGTGGGGTAATACGTGGGGTAGGAAAGGTACCCAGGTCTGCTTGACTGGGGATATCCGGTCGAGCGCCGGTCATGTCCCTCGGAATTTGGGGCGTGACAGTTGGCACTACAATGTCTCAACTCTAATCACTACCTATCATAGAATAAAGGGTAAGTCTATAGTCATGTAACATGGCTATAGAAAACATATACTCGAATCATAATATTTAAGGACCTTCGGCCTAAAACAAATGAGGATTCTAGGACCTTATTTCTTACTAGACATCCCACGTCATTTCCTCATTGTTCTTTCTCCTCCATAAGACTTTTACAGAAGAAACTTCTTTGTCCTCAACTTTCGGACATGTCGATCTAGAAAAATAACTAGGCCTTCTTTGTAAGACAAGTCCTCTTTATTCTGAACAGTATCAACCGGCACAACCCAATGAGGGTCTCTTATACACTTTCGAAATATAGATACATGGAGGACTGGATGGATAGCTCCAGCTCTGAAGGTAATTCTAACTCGTAGGCCAAATTGCATATCCTCCAAATGATTTTGTATGGCCTAATGTATCTTGGGCTAATCTTATCTTTCCTACTGAATATCATATTGCCTTTCATTGATGATACCTTCAAGAAAATCAAATCGTCAAACATGAAGCTCAAAGTCTTGTCATCATATATCTAAATATAATTTCTGACGACTCTTAGCTGTGAACAATAGCTTCTAAATAAGCTTTACCTTCTCTACAACAAAATAGACCAGATCTGGTCCAACTAACTTTGATTTACCAACTTCGAATCAGCTGCTATGAGATTTATAGTTACGCCAGTTTAGAGCCTCATAAGGTATCATTATGATGCTCGTATAATAGCTGCTATTATAAGTGAACTTAATGAGAGAAAAGTGGCCGTCCCAATTTTCTATAAAATCTAGCATGCATGCTCATAACATATCTTCGAGCGTATGAATTTTACGCTCAGCCTAGCCGTATATCTATGGGGGAAAAGCTATACTACAATTTACATGTGTCCCCAAACCTTTCTTGAAGGACCTCCAGAAGTTCGTTGTAAATTGGGCTCCTCTATCTGATACAATAGATATTGGGACACCATGAAGTCACATTATATCATTAATATACAAATTTGCATAATCCGCATTCGTATAAGTCATTCTAACCGGTAAGAAATGAACTAACTGGTGAGCCTATCAACAATCACTCATATAGAATCAAACTTGCAGTAGGAGTGGGGAAAACTTATTATGAAATCCATTATAATTATCTCCCACTTCCAAATCGGAATCTCTAAGTTCTAGACAAGCCCGACGAGCTTTTGGTGCTCTATTTTCACCTACTGATAGTTGGGAAATTGTGCGATGAACTTGGATATATCTCTTTTCATATCGTTCCACCAGTAGACATCATTGAAGAGATGCCCTTTTACATCTTCGCCGACCCCGGATGAATAGAATACCGGGAATAGTATACTTCTATCCTAATCTGATCTCGTAGTCCCGCTATATCTGCAGCATACAACTGGCCTCGTTATCTCAGGACTTAATCTTCTCTAATCTCAAATGGTGTCTTTTCATTTTGCAGGGTTTGTTTTCTATACTGCAATAGCACGAGATCTTCGTGCTACCGCTCTTTTACCTTTGCTATTTAAGATGATGCTGTTATGTAATGAATGACAACCCTACTATTATTTGAGTCTAATTATGGGACTCCCAAGCTCTCTAACTGATACAGTTCTAGATATGCGACTGAGGGCATAAACTACAATGTTAGAATAACTTGCATCTTATAAGATATCAACATCATAGTATTTTAGAAATTCGAGCAATCGCCTATGCCGCATGTTCAGATCTTTCCGTTTAAACATATATTGGAGGCTCTTATGATCTTTAAAGATGTCAACATGGATACCATAAAGATAATGCCGCCAAATCTTAAGCACGTACATAAGTGCTGATAACTCTAGATCACGGGTTAGATAATTCTTCTTGTGCTTCCTTAACTCTCTCGTAGCATAATAGATTACTTTGTCGTGCTACATTAAAACACACCCCAACCTGAGACCTAAGGCATCATATTAAACTGCTTAGCCCTCTAAACCTTCAGAAAGTGTCAAAACTGGTGCTGATAACAATCTATTTTTCAGCTCTTGGAAACTATGGTCGCAAGAATCTATCAACTAAAACTTAGCTACTTTTTAAGTCAACTTTGGCAAGGGTGCTTAAAGAGTATAGAAAGCTTCTACGAATCTCCTACAATATCCTACTAACCACGAGAATGTACAGACCTCTATTGGTGTTGTAAGTCTTGGCCAAGTCATCACTACCTCTATGTTCTATGCATTGACACTTATGCCCTTATTAGAGACAATGTATCCCATGAATTCTACTAAATTCAACCAAAATTTACATTTAGAGAATTTCGCACAAAACTTATGATCCTGTAGTGTCTAAAGCACCACTTGTAAGTGATCCGCGTGCTCTGCTTTTGAACGTGAATAGACTATGATGTCATAAATGAGTATTATTACAACCAAATCTAAAAATGGCCTAGATACACTGTTCATGAAGTCTATAAATACCACATGTGCATTCGTTAATCCAAAGGACATAACAAGAAACTTGAAATTACCATATCTAGTCTTGGAGGTCATATTCAAGATATTCTTCTCCTAAACTCTAACCTGATGGTACATGTATCTCAAATCAATATTTTGAAAGCATTTGTCACCCTACAAATGATTAAATAAATCATCAATCCATGGGATTAGATAACTATTCTTTTTAGTGACTTTGTTCATCTGCTGAGAATCAATACACTTTCTGATCGAGCCATATTTCTTTAGCAAAACAACACGGGTGCACCCCATGGTATGCTACTAGGAGTGATGAACCCCTTCTATAACAAATATCCACTACTAGAAAATAGACCTATGGCAACAGTATTTTAGCAACGGTTACTCAAACGTTGCAATAAAATACATATGGCAACAGTTACAACCGTCGCATAATCTTCTCAGACCTACTAAGATAGGCAGTAAAACAAACCGTTGCATTAGGGAAAAAATCGTGGCTATAGAATGACGTATTGTGACGGTTTCTTAATCCGTTGCATCAGACTAGTTTTTGGCAACGGTTCCGGGAAAAAAAGTGCTACTGGGTCGATTTTACTTTCCCTCCCTGTTTTTCCTCTTTTAAATTTTTCGTGCCCTATTTTCACAAAAGAGAGACTAAACGTCTCAAGGAAAAACAAAAACAAAAACAAAAAGTAGGAGTCCTAATACAGATACAAAAAACAAAAACCCTAAATCTGATTCAAGCCCTAAAAGATTGACTTGCCGTCCACACTCAAGCTACCACGGAGAAAAGCTACGGAGAAAAGATTTGTTCAGCCCTAAAAGACATGCCGTTCCTAAAGGTCCTGATATCTATCCAACTCTATTTTTTCTTAAAATAGATTTGTTTTCTTATATTTTCTCTCTCATTCATCAACAGAGAGCTTGTTGAGGCATCTCCAGTTTGAAGGTAACTTAAGTCTCATCTCCTTTACTAATTTTCTGATTTGATTATCTGTTCTTTAGGCTCACATATTTTGTTATGTATATAATTATTGATGTTAGGACCAGCCTAGGAACTTTTGGAGTACTGGAATACCAACCAATATTAGATCAAAGTTGAAGAAAAAAATTTGAAAGCAAACTGATTTTAAGTTTTTAAGCAAACTTATTTTGTGGCCTAGGGACTTTTGTAGTACTGGAATACCAACCAATATTGGACTTCTGGTTCTTTTTTGTAGCTTGATTTTTGAAGTGGTAATGCCAATTTCATTTTTTGTTTTGTCTTATAATTACTTATATTATTTTATTTGTGTTAATATATAGTGCAATAATAATAATATTGAGAAGGCAATATTTTTTTTCATACTCTCTAACTATTTTTTTTTTTTTTGAAATTATAGGTGAACCAAATCATCAAGGGGGAGGTGAAAGCAGTGAAGACCGTACCTAAAAGTATTGGTTGAATAATCTTCTGACAATCTAGGAATGTTTTTATTTTTGAACTATATTTTGCAAACTTATGTATTCCAACTCTTGGATTATTGAACACTTTTATTGTATATTTTACTTTTATAAATGGATAATCGTAGTTGTATATTTTGAATTATGATTCTGTTGATGAATATATTTCATCAGTTATATATTAGTTTTGGTGTATTATACATTTATCTTGTTGCGATACCGTTAATAGCTAATAGCCGTTGTAGTAGCTCAAATTAACCGTTGTAGTAGCTCAGATTAGTTGTTGCAGTAGCTCAGATTAACCGTTACATCAGCTTGTAATAACCGTTCCAACAGGTAAAACAAAATAATATATAAAATGTTGTAATGTCTATAGCAACAGTTCTTAGGCGTCGCAATACAAAAATAGCGGCGGTTCAAAACCGTTGCCATAACTCAATATTAATCGTTGGATTTGCTCATGATAAAACCGTCGCAATAGTTGTTCCTATGGCAACAGTTATGAAACCGTTGCTTGAAGACGTTGCAATAGACCAATAGCTACGCAAGTTTCCGCAACAGACGCTAAACCGTGGCACTAGCTATATCGCAACGGATTGTTTTACTATGGCAACGGAACATGCGGCATTGCCTTAGCCTTATTTTCTAGTAGTGATCTGAGCTACTCTTTCAATTCTTTAACTTGGTAAGAGCCATTATGTAAGTGTCAAGATGTACATCAGTCACGCCCCAAAACCGAGGGACATGACCGGCACCCGACCGGGTAGCCCAAGTCAAGCGAACTTGGGTGCCTTTCTTATCTCACGTGTTAGCCCGTCTTCTCATTACTCATTAATCAAAGGAAATAGCCATTTATAATTAAAATGCCTTTTTACAAACATACATGGTTACTTAGCGAGGTTTAAAACATACATCGCGCAACATACAAAATACATATTTGCATAAGTTTATAACCCACATTTCCTGACTACGGAGCCTCTAAGGATACAAAAGGATGATACAATACTTGCCGGTAACAAGGCTCCAACTATACCTTACACAAATACCAAAACAAGACTCCGAAATAAAAGCAGCATGAGCTATGCAGGGCCCGAGAGGAAAGGGACTCACCAATTCAGCTGACGGGACATGAAGGGGAGCTACGGTCAGTGGACTGGAGTACCTGCTATGGATCTACCTACAATCATAACATGAATGAAGCGCCCCCGGCAAAAAGGGACGTCATTACATTTAAATTGTACTGGTACGTATGAACAAACTTTGCCCCAAGTAAACTCAAACCATACACAAGTAACAAGCAGTACTGGTTGTTGTTGTTGTATTGTTTATGAATTGTGATTGTTTGGTGGGATCAGGTTGCGCGTCGTAACAAAAAAATAATAAGGTGTGGGTTGTGGTGATAAGGGTGGCCGAGGTAATAAGGGTGGTCGAGGTAATAAGGGTGGAAAGTGATAGAAATCACTATTGAGATGAAAATATGAGAAAAATTGTGAAATCATTGACGTGATAATGTTGAAGGGGAAAAATGAGAGATTGTAAATTTGTTTGGCTTGATTGTTCCTTAAATGTGTATTTAATTGTTGATTCTGTTATTTCTCATTACTTGTGTATGATTTGAGTTTACCTGGGGCAAAGTTTGTTCATACATACTAGTACAATTCAAATGTACTGACGTCCCTTTTGCCAGGGGCGCTACATTCTTGTTATGATTGTAGGTGGTTCTATAGCAGGTACTCCAGTCTACCGACAGTAGCACTCCTTCCCTTCCTATCAGCTGAATTGGTGAGCCCCTTTCCTCTCGGGGCCCTGCGTTGCTCATGTCGCCTTTCTTCCGGAGTTTGTTTTTGTATTTATGTAAGGTATATCCGGAGCCTTGTTGCTGGCATTTCCATGTTATTCTTCAATTGTATTTAGAGGCTCTATAGACAGGTTGTGGGTAGTGCCGGGCATGGGAATTTAAGATAGAAATATTGATGTTTGACAATGATGTATAAAACTTGTAATACCTTTAATATGGAGAATGAAATTGCTAATGAAAATGAAATGGAAATCGTTAATGATATATTTATAAAATTTGATTAATGGAGTCCATCTCCTATTTATTCATGAGTTAGTTTGGGTACAATGAGACCTATCAGGCTTGCTCGGTCGAGTTTACTTGGTTGAGCGTTGGTCGTGCTCCTCGAATTTTAGGGGGCGACACCTTTGATTCGCTTCCAAATGAGCCAGGCTACCCATAGACTTCCGACTGAGGGCGTCGTCCACCACATTCTCCTTCCCTGGATGGTACAAAATATTCATATCATAATCCTTGAGCAATTCTAACCGCCTTCGCTGCCTTAAATTCAGCTCTTTATGCTTGAACAAATATTGGAGACTCTTGTGGTCTGAGAACACATCCATATGGACCCCAAAAATATAATGCCGCCATATTTTCAAAGCAAACGCAACTGCTGCAAGCTCAAAATCATGTGTCGGATAATTCTTCTCATAACTCTTGAGTTGCCTCGAAGAATACGCTATGACCTTCCCATGTTGCATCAATACACACCCCAAACCAACCTTGGAGGCATCGCACCAAACAACAAATCCTTTTGTGCCTTCTGGCAAGGTCAATATTGGCGCCGAGATCAACCTTGACTTCTATTCTTGAAAACTTTTCTCACGAGCGTCGGACCATTGGAACTTAACTACTTTATGCGTCAACTTAGTCAATGGGGAGGCGAGGGTAGAGAATCCTTCCACAAACCTCCGATAATACCCTGCTAAACCCAAGAAACTACGAATCTCAGTCAGGATCATGGGTCTAGGCCAATCTTTCACTGCTACAATCTTCTAGGGGTCTACCTGAATCCCTTTACTACAAACAACACGACCCAGAAAGGTAACAGACTCCAACCAACATTCATATTTCGAAAATTTAGCATACAACTGGTGCTAATGAAGAGTCTACAGAACTGCCCTGAGGTGACCGGCATGATCCTCCCCGCTCTGCAAATAAACAAGCATGTTGTCAATGAAAACAATCACGAAGGAGTCTAGAAATGGCTTGAAGACCTGATTCATAAAATCCATAAAAGCTGTCGGGGATTAGTTAGGCAAAAAGACATGACCAAGAATTTAAATTGACCATAGCGAGTTATGAAAGTTGTCTTGGGAATATCTTGCTGCCTAATCTTCAATTGGTGATACCCGGACTGTAGATCAATTTTGGATAAAAACCTTGCACCTTGCAATTGGTCGAACAAGTCATCTATCCGAGGCAAGGGATATTTATTCTTGACGGTGAGTTTATTGAGCTGTCGATAATCAATACACATCTGGAGCGACCCATCCTTGTTTCTGACAAAGGGAACCAGAGCACCCCACGACGACACTCTCGACCATATAAACCCATTTTCTAATAAATCCTTCAGCTGCTCTTTTAACTCCCTTGACTTTGTTGGAGCCATTCTCTACGGTGGAATAGATATTCGCTGTGTATCTGGTAATACATCAATCCCGAAATCAATCTTCCAATCTGGAGGAATCCCTGGAAGCTCATTCAGAAACACTTTCATAAAGTCATTTATGACTGGCACAGACTCAGGGGTGGACACCTCTGAAGTGCTATCCGCCACCCGGACCAAATAATGGATACAACCCTTCTTAATCATCTTTGAAGCCTTAAGGTAGGAAATAAACTGACCCTTTGGCACCACACCATTCCCATTCAACTCAATAATCGGCTCATTAGGGAACTCGAGTCTCATGACTCTCGTTTGGCAGTCATGTTTAGCAAAGCACGAGTAAGGCCAGTCCATTCCCATAATCACATCAAAATCCACCATTCCAAGATCGATAAGATCATTCGTGCTAACGCGACCATATACCGTGACAACACAATTCTTATAAACTCGCACGGCTATAATAAAATCACCAACCGGAGTCGATACGAAGAACGACTCATGAAGCTCTTCGGGTTCTATCCCAAAAATTGAAGCAATGAATGGGGTGACAAAAGACAAAGAGGATCTGGTAAGAGCATAACAATCAATAGCCTGAATGGACAAGATACCTATAACCACATCTGGAGAAGCCTCTACTCTCTGGCGACCACTCAAAGCGAAAAACCAACTGGGTACACCTCTACCACGAGCTCCATCCCTAACTGCACCACGCCCTGCTAGGGCTAGAGGACGCACAGATGATATGGTGACTCAAGAAATGGATGACTGAGCGAATCCCCTACCCATGCCCCGACTAGGCACACGACAGTCCCGCTGGATATAACCTCTCACCCTGTATCTAAAATGCATCGGTATATCAAAATAACAAGTCTTTGTATGGAATCTCCCATACTTGGGGCATGGAGACCTCCCCTGCTGCTGTGATCTCCCTCCTGGACGACCTGACTGATGGGGTCTCCTACTTTCTAAACCTGGTCTCATGTGGCTGCTCTGCTGATAACTATGCATAGATGGTGGTGCGCTTGCTGAGGACTGAGCATATGACTAGGATGGCCCTGATGGCCCTCTTCCCTGAGCTGGTCTCCCTGAGTGACCCACTGATCGGGCCCTGCTGCTACTCTTCCTTTCCGCCCGTATCTTCAATTTCCTAGCCTCTGTTGCTTGAGCGAATCCCAAAATCTTCCCATAATTCATACCCGAGTGTAAGGCCGCTGTAGCAGCCTCATTCACCACCAAAGGAGTAAGGCCCTGAACGAATCGCTAAACTCAAGCATCCATGGTCGACACTAAATGAGGAGCATACTTGGGCAATCTCACAAACTCCATGTGGTACTCCCAAACACTCATACTACCCGGCTTGAGGGCTTCAAACTCGGTGGCAAGGACTACCATCATTTCAGCAGGCAAGAAATTGCCCATAAATGCAACTACAAACTCATCCCATCTAGCTTGAGGTCTTCCTTCCCCACGGGAATCCTTCCACATCTCGAACCACGAATACGCTGCTCCCTTCAACATGTATGAAGCCAAATCAACTCCCTCCATCTCTGAAGTCTTCATTACTCGAAAGGCCTTGTACATTTCATCATGGAAATCCTGCGGATCGGCCTTTAGGTCTGTGCCTGAGAACCCTGGAGTGGCTAACCGCAGAAACTGGTTGACTCTAGAACTGGCAGAATCTCCTTGTTCGCTGGAGGATGTAGGGGCATCATGAGATCTCTAGTCCTGAGCGGTTGCTAGCTCGGTCAACATGCGGATGGCTCCTCTAAGGTCCCCATCAGAAACCTCGGGACCGGAAGCTGGAACTACATCAGAATCAGGAATATCGGTGGGAGGGATGGTAGCAGCCTCTGCCGTAGCACGAATAGAAACACTTTGGTTTGGGATAGACGGACCAGGTAGACTCGAAACCGGGGAGTCACTCTCACTTACGACATCAAGTACATGATTCATAGCCTCACTTGGGGTAGTATTGCCCCAAGGGCGAGTCTAGCTCTCTTCTTAGGTGCCATCACTGAATAATTTGGAACAGAGCACGAGTTAGACATAGATACCTTCACTACTGCAATCTTTAATTCACTGAGTCTATGTGGGCATGAACACAATGCCCAAAAAGGAAAGGGTGTCAGTACCAAATATGTAACGCGTATGAAAAGCAGATAATGTATGTAAACCAAAAACATAACATAATACATATGAATACATAATATCAAACTGGACACCGAATACAAGCCACTAGGGGTGTGCACTGTAGTAACAATGAGTCATGGATGTCTGCAAGTTTTGTAAAGCATTAGCCACTCATTGAGGCTATGTATCAAATATAATATAATATTATTCAGGCACGGCATATCATCTCATATCGTATCAGGCCTCATGAGGACCCGATAAAGTTTTATGCCATCATGACATAGTACCTAGCTTTAGAAGGTCTTAGTTGTGCTCGGACGCAAGAGCATTCATTAATATTACATAACCCATTATATCGTACCCGACCTCACCTATCGCTCGGTGTTATATTCTTATTGATCATTCCGTACCCGAACTCATTGAGGGATTAGTTGAGTAAAATAGATACATAAATATAAAAGTACAATGCAAGATTAGTTACGAGAGATATCAAAGTTAGACTCAGCATGAACCACTTTTCACACCTCTAGGTATTATCCAAAAACATCTTAGAGAATGTGAAAATGCTACCGCAAAAGAACATACAAGAACATGAATGATGTTTCATAAAGGAATTAAACAAATTCAGGCATACAACATAAGGATCATTTAGAAAGAAGCATTTATAACAAGGCATGCCAGGAAAGAAGACAAGAAGACATAGGATACAGTGATGATAACAAAATTCTTTATGTTAAATCCTACTCGATTCGCCTTTGAATTAACCTTGAATTGTCTAGGAATTATTAAAGGGGTTTTATCACAACCCCAATCTCCCACCATAGGATCTCATGATGTAACCTAGTGTCTATGACTAGGTAATCCTAAAATACATGGAGAAGTAATAGAATTAAGAATAAAACTTCAAATTTAAACCAACTAGCTATCATAAAAGAACTCCACAATCCATCTGATAATAACTCCCAAAATCTGGTGATACCGAGTTATACACTCTACATCAATATACTGTCACATGAGGGCCTGCATATACACAAAAAGATGTGCATAAGTATAGTTTGACTACAGCACAACGGTACCCAGTACGTATGAAATCTAACCTCAGTAGAGTAGTGACAAAGACAGGTCAAGACACCTAGAAGGATAAGAAAAATAAGCTAAACAAGTGTAGTACAGTCTAATAAGGGAAACAAGGAAAATGTGGCACTAAAGAAATACAAAAAAATAAGCTACAACTGAGTTGAGAGCCATAAAGGCAATAAGAAATAAACACATAATTAGAACATCAAGAAAACTATGCGGGCAATTACAAGTGAGGGAAATGAAAGATAATCAACATGAATCACAACTGAGGTACCGCATGGTATTCATTTTTCACTGTTGTAATCACAATCTCACCTTATACCGAGCCTTATATTTTGATAGGTCGAAGACATTATTCCCAAAAGAGATACACGCACTTTAGCCCACCTTATGTCGTTGTGTGGCTTCAAGTAATCCTGTTACTTGCAACGCACACATAAAACACATCTTACGCTGCCGCACATACATCAGCCCTTATCCTTATGCCGCCGCATGCACATCAATTTCACAACACAATAACGACTTGAACTACAAGTGTCCATGTGCAACAACTTGCCAAAAGAATCAACAAAACCAATATTTCCATAACAAATAGCACATAGCTCAACCACAATGTATACAAGAGCATTAACTATAACAAACTGAAAGTGAATAGGTCAAAAAGAATTGCATTTCAACATCTAAGAACATTGCCTCAATGTGGTCACGTCTTTTAATACTTAAACACCCATAACTCAACAGGAAGCTATCCCATGAAAACAACAACTTCAAGTAAGCAACTCAACAACTAAAGAAGTATCAAGCAACGAGGATGACAATAACTTCAACTAAAGCATATAAGAGAAAATAACAATTAAAAGGTGGAATAAGTGTTAACAATGTCAAATAAGGAATGTGAGGGTAGATTATTACTTGTAAGGGTGGACTAACAATGAAAAATATAACATACTAAGACAATTCAATTAAAGTATTGAAAAGAGTTCAAACAGACTAAACCGATCAAATACCACATATAGCATGTTTATCCATTCGTCACCTTACACACACGACTTTCACAATTCACAAATAGCACAATCAACCCAAATTCTAAGGGGTAGTTTTCTTCACATAAAGTTAGGCAAGATACTTACCTCAAACAAGCTAACTTAATCCACTAGTAAGCCTTTTCCGCGAATATCCAACTCTGAATGACTTGAACCTAGCAAAAATAACTTTATTCCATAAGTCAAAACCATAGGAATCTATTTTGGATAATAAAGTTGTAATCTTAAAGAAAATCAAAAAGTCAACTAAAAAAATCAACCCCAGGCTAGCATGTCGGATACCGACCAAACTTATGAAATCTGAACACCCATTCAATAACGAGTAAGACCATACTAAAATTATTCGATTCCAACCTCAAATCAAACTTCAAATCATCAAATTATTACTTAGGACGTATTTGCAAAATTTCCCAATTATCCATCTCAAAATAGTAATTAAATAATTAAAACAATGATGGATTCATGTAAAATAGTCAAATGCGAGTCAAAATCACATAGCCCGATCAACTCCTTGAAAATATCTTCCAAATCGCCCCAAACCGAGGTCTCTAAATAAAAAGATGAAAAATGGGAACAAACCCTCGATCTGCCCCTTTTCTGCCTAGTGGTTCCGCATCTTGCGGATCAATAGTTATTTCTAAGGCTCTGCACTTGCAAAAATTCCTTCGCAGCTGCAGCATTTCATCAAGCCTAGGTAATTCCGCTTTTGCGGCCAGGAATTGCTCCTAGGGTCCCGCTTCTATGGACTAGTGTCTGCTACTGCGAACTTTCTTCTGCGGTGCTCAACTATACTTGCGGCCTAACACAACATGTCCAAATTCCGTATCTGCGGTGCAACTTCCGCTTCTTCGGATGTGCATCTACGCATATTCCTTTGCATCTGTGAAACCATAACAAGTCTCCCTTCTACAGCCCTAAGGCTAGTTCTGTAGTGTCAGCCCTGCATCCCAAAGTGTGCATGTGCGATTGCACTAGAATCAACAATGCTTCAGCAACCAACCAAGTCCAAAATGGTTCTAAATTCAATTCGAATCACATTTGGGGCCTCCAGGACCATGTCCAAACATACCGTCATGTTCCAAAACACATAATGAACCTACTTGAGGCCTTAAATAATATTAATCAAAATCAAATCTACAAATCTCAACCCAATTCAAGACTATTGAAGCCATGAACATTTAAATTCTCCAAGGCATATTCTCTAAGATCTCAGCGGTGCGTTGTCCGTCTGTCTGGAGGTAAAATGTTGTAATCAACTCAACCTGTGTGCCTACTTGATGATGTATGGCTCTCCAAAAGTGTGATGTAAATTGTGCACCCTAGTCAGAGATAATGGATACTAGCATGCCATAAAGTCGAACAATCTCACTGATATAGATTTGAGCTAGCTGCTCTGAAGAATAAGTAGTCACCACAGGAATGAAATGAGCCAACTTGGTCAACCTATTAACAATCACTTATACTGTGTCATATTTCTTCTGAGTTTGTGGAAGCCTAGCAACAAAGTCCATGGTAATACGCTCCCATTCCCACTTGAGAATTTTAAGTCTGTGAAGCAAGCTACCTGACCTTTGATGCTCATACTTCACATCCTAATAATTTAGGCACCGAGCTACATACTCTACTATGTCTTTTTTCATTCACCTCCACCAATAGTGCTGCCCCAAATTTTGATAAATCATAGTGGAACCCGTATAAATAGAGTTCCGCTAACTTTAGGCCTTCTGAAGAATCAACTCACGCAACCCATCCATATTGGGCACACGTAATCGGCCCTGCATCCACAAAATACCGTAATCTCTGATAAAAACCTCCTTGGCATCGCCGTGATATACTATGCCCTTAAGGATAGGAAAATGAGGGTCGCCGTACTGACACATTGTGATTCTCTCATATAAAGAAGACCGAGAAGCCATGTAAGCAAGAACTTGACAGGGCTTCAAAACATCCAATCTAACTAATTGAGTGGCCATGGCTTGAACATCAATGGCTAGTGGCCTCTATGTTGCTAGTAGATATGATAAAATACCCATACTCTTTGCTTTTCAACTCAAGATATCGTCCATAACCTTGGCCTTCCGGGCTGATATATATAGTGATATCATAGTTTTTAAGTAGCTATAACAGCCTCTGCTGCCGCAAATTGAGATCTTTCTAAACAGATGCTGGAGACACTAGTGATCAGTATAGACCTGACATGGGACATTGTACAAATAGTTATGCTAAATCTTCAAGGCAGGAATAACAGCTGCCAATTCCAAGTCATAGACATGATAATTCTTTTCATTAACCTTTAACAATCGAGATACGCAGGCAGTCAACCCGTAAGGCCTATAAAATTTTACCTAAGACCTGCGATTTCGTAGTGCCAAGGTAGACTTATGTGTCGACGATTGTAGAGATTTTTCATGGCGAGTATAAACTTTTTGTGGTTAGACCGAATAATTGATCTACGAATTGTATACCTATCGTGAAGCGGAAATGCGCAATTCCGAAGGGCCATTATGCAGTCCATTTTGTGGACCACATATCTGCATCGAGGCTTTATTTTTTAAATTTTTTTTACCCAAAAAAAATCAATATATAGATGTAAAGGGCCACTTTTGAAGCAAAAATCTGATATTTCTAGAGAGAGTAAGTGCCATCGTGTTAAAGGGGAAGTCCCTAAGCTTATAGTACAATTCTTGCTCAATGTTGGAGAATTCACAAGGGAAAAATCACTAGGTCTTCATCCATGAGGTAAGATTCTACTCCCTAGCCCTCAATTTTATGATTTTACTGGAAATAGGTAATGAGAAAGGAAATTCTTGGGTGTGAGAGTTGTTCATTGTGCATGCATGCACTATCATGGGTTGTGGAAGATTGTTGAGGTAAATTGGGTAGACTTTGGTTAGTGGGATGAAGGAACCCACCATAGGAGGACCATAAAACCTTAATGCACACCTAGTGCTTGATAAAATGCCTTTGTGAGATGAACTCATGAATATCTTCCTAATTGTGGTTCAATTTAATCATGTCTCTAAATAGTTCAAAGTTGCTAAGATTTCCGAAACTACGTAGTGAATTAGGGAAAGCTCAAATCAAGGTATGTTGACTAAACTCCTCTTTAAGAATTGAACCCCACAATGTCCATGTAAGTCCCGAGTTGCACATTATAAATTGATTATTCCGACTAGGCCTTGTTCCAAGATATATATATATATATATATATATATATATATATATATGTTCAATAGGTATTCCAAATGTTCTTGTTAGGTTTTGTTACTATTTAAGAATGAGATTTAAGTATGGTTTGTGTGTTAATATGTCATGACTTAAAAACGTTTTCGAATGAAAGTTATCATGTCGAATCGTGTAAGAAATCACATGTGCCTAAGACCCTTAATTGATAAAATGTGTACTTAAAGCCTTGAATAGGAATGTTTGTTGTTGATTTTCCATGATGATGTTTGATTAGTGAACAATAAGCATGAAATATTATGTGCGACCAACGTGCCAGAAATGATATTACGTAATGGCTATGGGTGCCAATGAAATGAATGATATGTAAAGGATTATGAACTTTGCGGTAAATTCTTTAAATAAAAAATCCTTTGGGAGTATCGTTTACTCACCGAGGAAGGGTAGGTCAAAATGACCTAGCCCCGAAACTATACGTGCCGGTGTAGGAGCAATTGAGGGGTAAAACCTCATATTACTTTGATGAGGTTGTTTCCCCTTATATGGGATGATATTGATGTGTTGAGATGTTTCCCCTCAAATAGGATGATATTATGGCTAGCGATATGTGATGTGATATGGTGAGACGGCTTAGCCAATTGGACTGACATCCGATGCCATACTGCACACATGGCATCCCCAGACCCGATTTCTCTTTCAATCTCTTTTACTTTCAGTATTCTAGAGTATTTCTGTTTTAGGTTAATTTAAAGAACTGTAATAGAGGTCTTGACTTGTGACACCGGATCGGTGGGATATGCAGTGGTGTTATCACAATTTTTGGCACATTTTATCTGTTGTTTCGGGCCTCTATTTATGCTAATTTGCATTTAAATTCTAGTAATTGTTAATGAACTCTATTAGAGAGGGGTTGTGATCTATAATTAGTCGGACTTTCCTAGAAATATGTTGGGCGCCATCACAACCGGGGTTAGGTCATGACAAGTTGGTATTAGAGCCTAAGTTACTAAGTCTCGCAAGTCATGAGCCAGTTTAGTAGAGTCTCGTGGATCGATACGAAGACGTCTATATTTATTCTCGAGAGGCTGCAGAACCTTTAGGAAAACTTCATATTCTTGAAATTCTTGTCGTGCGACTTTGTTGAATCGAGAAATAAACTTCCATTATTTTATTCTCTCACAGATGGTAAGGACACGAGCTACCAGACGAGGTGGACGACAACCAGTGCCACCCACTGAGGCCACCAGAGGCCGTGGATGTGGTTGTGGTCGTGGCAAAGGCAGAGTAGCAAGGGAAGCATATGTTGATCCACCAGCTGCCCCAGCTCCGGATCAGACTCGAACAACACCAGTTCAGGCACCAATTGTGCCCCTCGTGATTTCGGGTCTACAATTTGCACTGGCCTGGCTCAGGCAGTTTTAGTCACCACAGCAGCAGCTACTTCACAGGCTGGGAGAGGCAATGAGACCCCCACTGCTCGCAAAATTGAGTAGGTAGTGCAGGGACTATAGATGCCAGAGGCACCTCCAACTCAGCATGTTGCACCAGTGTAGGAGTTCAGGGTTCCAGTTATGCTGGAGGATGAGCGGCGTCGTCTGGAGAGCTTTGGTAGACTCCAGCCTCCGACATTCAGTGGTTCCAAGGGCGATAATGCCCAGGGTTTTCTTGACAGGTGTCAACGGATGCTCCTTACAGCAGGGATTCTTGAGTCTAGTGGTGTGGAATTTTACAACTGTTCAGTTTACTGGGGCTGCCTTCACTTGGTGGGAGGCATAAGAGAGGCATAGGCTGGTTGGTGCAGCGCCCCTTTCTTGGCAACTGTTCTCCATGCTCTTCTTGGAGAAGTATATACCGTAGTCCCGTAAAGAGGAACTGTGTAGGTGGTTCGAGTGGTTGACATAGGGAGATATGACTGTGACCCAGTACGAGATGAGGTTTCCGGAGTTGGCTCGTCATGCCATATGGATGATTCCGTCAGATTGTTAGAGGATCAGGTTATTTGTGGATGGCCTTAACTGCCATCTCCGTATTCTGATAACTAGAGAGAGAGAGAGAGTATTGGGTTCTACATTCGAGGAGATGGTGTATATCACTCGTGAGATCGAGTTAGTTTGCCATTGGGAGCGAGAGGAGCGGGAGGCCAAAAGTCCTCGTTGATTGGGTAGTTACAGTGGTGCTCCTTTGATGGGCCAGCTCCAGTAGGGTAGAGGTTGTTCTTTCAGTCCTGCTCAATCGGCCCGTTCGGAGTATAGTGGGGCATCTTTAAGTCCTGGTCATCATGGGTCTTAGTAGCGTCAGCCTTCACTCAGCGCCTTCCCAGCTTAGAGTTCATGTTGTGCCCCATCAGCTTTGGGTTCTTCAGCACCGAGTGTATCTGCTAGTTACTTAGGTGCGAGGGTGTCACGCCCCAACCTTGGGAGGCGCGACCGGCGCTCAATCAAGTGAACCCGACTGAGCAAGCCTTACCGAACACTTTCTACCCCAACTCAATATGAATGCGGAACTCATGCCTTTGATTAATTTGGACGATAATACACGGTGTATACCACATTACTAGTTCATTTCATATCATAAAAATTTACTGTTCATAAGCTAGCTTCATGGATTCTATTAGAGTTACGGCTTAAGGAGATCACAAATTTAGGATTACAACATATACATATAGTGGACTCCCCGAAACCCGTACATAACCCACACTAGTGTCATTGGAGCCTCTAAGGATACAACAGATAAGCATGACTATGCCGACAACAAGGCCTCGGCTATACCTCAAAAGTGAAAAGCTATAATAGCAAACGATACACCGTATAGCCCCATGGAAGAATAAGGGGCTCACCGAGACTTCGAGTAGAAGAACGCTCCGCTACACATGGTTGGCATTGTCCGCTATGGAGCCACCTACAATTGTAACACGAATGTAGCGCCCCCGGCAAAAAGGACGTCAGTATATTTGAATTGTACTGGTATGTATAACTGAACACTATTTTACTAGAAATAACTATAAAATATATACAAGCAATTAATACGGGCAAATCAAAGAAGCAATTCATATAATTATTCATACAATTTCCACAACACAGATTAGGGCAATTCTGTCACGTGTTCACCACTGTTCTCATTACCACCGCCATCTCGAGCGGAGTCCGGTCATGACCCAACCGTCTAGGTCACCTCATTGGAGGTATTACTCACAATCAATATTCCATTTCCCTGATCCAGAATCCAATATCGGCACATTACCACCATGTGTGCAGCATGGTGTCCGATCACGACCCGACCGGCTAGGTCACCTTATTAGAGGCATTACTCAATTCTCACCAGTCAACACCTTCAAATATCTATCCCACACATATCAAGGATAATTCATGTTACAAATCACAGGTAAATGAGCATATAGCTATCATGAATAGTCCTTTGATTCAATGTCGGCTTATAGCCCAAGTAATTCAACACATAATTATACTTTTCATCATTCTCTAGTTATCAAGATTTGTGCATTATTCACATTGAGGCACATCCTTCACGAATATGTATAGTTATATGCAATTCAATTAATGCGAAATGAAAATCAATACTCTAGCCAATTTAACTCTTACAATACTTTCGTAATGAAAACAGAGCTCAATTTCTAATAAAAAGTGGTTTCAGCCATACATACCTCAATAAAGCTTTTCCTTACTCTTTTACGAATTTTCAGAACTCTTAGCGCTTCGATCTATTGAGCAAGAATTTCAAATTAAATTGAGAATTAGAGATGAAACTGAAGTTCTAGCTTGGTTCGAGCGTATCGTCAAAGTCAAACACTAAAGGTGCATTATGACCTTAGGCCCTTTTTTGTGAGGAATTTCTATCATTTTGTATCCCCAATTGCCTCCTTTTAATTTTACTACTTTCCAATACTCTATTGTGGTATGCATGCCAGAGATTCATTCTCATACCCATGAATTACTTCCCTAATGACCCCATATGGATAAGTATACAAATATGAACTGAGGTGATGGAGCCTTACCTCTTGGGATGAAGATTCAGGAGCCTTCACTTGATTAGTTTCAAGGATATAGCAAGATTCTAAGGAGAATTTGATGGGGGAACACTTTCCACCTCTACGACCCACTTTATCTCTCTAACAATCTCGGAAAATAGGCTTAGAATGAGCCAAAATGTTGAATATATCGATAGGGAGGTCGGGTTAAAAATTAGAAAATTAGAGCCCCGAGTAAAATATGCGATCGAAGAATGAACATGCGGTCCGCATAATGGACCACAAAAATGCCTCCCAAAAACCATACGTTCTGACTCAGTCTGCGATAATAATGCGGCCCGCATTCACGTTCTGCGGTCGCAAAGTGCACCGCAGAACTGACACTCACAAAATTCAAAGGAGAAAGTGCGACGACTATGCGGTCCATATTTCGATTATGTGACCGCATTTAGACCGCATAACTGACTTCAATGTTAACCAACACTCCGAATCACTCTGCGGCAGATATGCGGTCCGTATTTCTATTATGCGATCGCATTCTGGACCGCATAACTGACTTCAATTTTAACCAACACTATGACTCACTCTGCGGCAGATATGCGGTCCGCATTTCTATTATGCGATCACATTCTGGACCGCATTTCTTGCATTTTTTTGGAAACTTATTCTTGACTTTTTAATGCATTTTGGACCGCATTTCTTTCATATTTATGAATTTTTAACACATGCTCCTAACTTGGCACCACGAAATCCAGGTTTTCGATTAAGGATTTCACGGGGCCTTACAGAGGGGTTCCCTTCAATCCTCATCTCCGGTACCGGGTTGTTGTAATGAGTATGGAGAGTTTGGGCATAGGAGGAGGCAGTGTCCTTGACTTCGTGAAGGTCAGCATCAGTAGAAGGGTCAACCCTCGACTTCTACTCCAGTTACTTCACTACCCGCCCAGCCAGCTAGGGGTAGAGAGCAGGTATCCAGGGGTCACCCTAGAGGGGGAGGTCGATTAGGCAGTGCCTAGGCTCCTTTTTATGCTATTCTTGGCAGGGCAGATGCCATTGTTTCAGATGTCGTCGTTACAGGTATTGTTTCATCCTGCGAGAGAGATGCCTCCGTATTATTTGATACTGGTTCCACCTATTCTTATGTGTCCTCATACTTTTCTCACTATTTGACTGTGCCCCGGGAGATTCTTGCTTTACCTTTCATGTGTCTACCCCGGTGGGTGATACTATTATTGTGGATCGTGTGTACCGGTCATGTGTTGTGATTATTGGGGGTCTGGAGACCCGAGTTGATCTATTGTTATTGAGCATGATTGACTTTGATTTTATTTTGGGCATGGATTTGTTATCTCCGTGTCATGCTATTCTGGACTATCATACTAAGACAATCACTTTGGCTATGCTGGGTGTACCACGGATTGAGTGGCGTTGTGTGACTACTTATGTTTGTAGCAGGGTGATTTCTTTCTTAAAGGCCCAGCGTATGGTTGGGAAAGGTTGTCCGTCATATCTAGATTTGTTGAGGAATGTTGGAGCTGAGACTTCTAGTATTGATTCAACTCCAGTTGTGAGGGATTTTTCCGATGTATTTCCTGCAAACCTACCGGGCAAGCCACCGGACAGGGATATTGATTTGGTATTGACCTGGTGCCGGGCACTTAGCCCATTTCTATTTTTACTTATTGCATGACACTAGTAGAATTGAAAAAATATAAGGAGCAACTTCAGGAACTCCTAGATAAGGGGTTCATTCGGCCTAGTGTGTCACGTTGGGGTGCGCCAGTTCTATTTATGAAGAAGAAGGATGGCACAATGAAAATGTGCATAGGCAATTGAACAAGGTGATAATTAAGAACAAGTATCCCCTGCCTAGCATTGATGATTTGTTCGACCAACTTTAGGGAGCGAGGGTGTTTTCCAAGATTGATCTCCGTTTGGGTTATCACTAGTTGAAGATCAGGGATTCATATATTCTTAAGATTGCTTTCAGGACTAGATATGGTCACTATGAATTTCTTGTCATGTCTTTCAAGCTGACCAATGGCCCAACAACATTCACATATTTGGAACAGTGTATTTCGGCCTTATCTGGATTTGTTCGTTATTGTTTTCATTGATGATATTCTGGTGTATTCGTGTAGTCAGGAGGAGCACGCAGAGCATTTGCGAGTTGTATTGCAGAGATTGAGGGAGGAGAAGCTTTATGCAAAATTCTCCAAGTGTGACTTTTGGCTCGGTTAAGTGGCTTTCTTGTGACACTTGGTGTCCAGCAAGGGTATTTAGGTTGATCCGAAGAAGATAAAGGTGGTTCAAAGTTTGCCTAGACCGTCCTCAGCCATAGAGATTCATAGTTTTCTTGCATTGGCATGATTTTATCGTCGGTTTGTTCAGGGATTTTCCTCCGTTGCATCACCCTTGACCAAGTTGACCCAGAAGGGTGCTTCATTTGTATAGTCGGAGGAGTGTGAGGAGAGCTTTTAGAAGCTCAAGACAGCTTTGACCACATCTCTAGTATTAGTTATGTCATCAGCTTCAGGTTCATATACCATATATTGTAATGCTTTAAGAGTTGGTATTGGTTGTGTATTGATGTAGAAGGGTAGAGTTATTGCTTATGCTTCTCGTCAGTTGAAGCCTCATTAGAAGAACTACCATGTTCATGATTTGGAGTTGGCTGCCATAGTTCATGCATTGAAGATTTGGAGGCATTACCTGTATGGCGTATCTTGTGAGGTATTCACCAATCATCGTAGTCTTTAGCATTTGTTCAAGTAGAAGGATCTTAATTTGAGGCAGCGGCGGTGGCCAGAGTTGCTGACAGATTATGATGTCACTATTCTATACTATCCGGGAAAGGCCACTATGGTGGCCGATGCTTTGAGACAAAAGACAGTGAGTATGGGGAGTTTGGCGTACCAATTAGGGAGAGACCCCTTGCATTTGATGTTCAGGCCTTGGCCAATTGGTTTGTGAGACTAGATATTTCAGACCATAGTCAGGTGTTGGCTTGTATGGTTTCTCGGTCTTCCTTGTATGATCGCATCAGAGAGTGCCAGTATGATGATCCGCATTTGCTTGTCCTTAAGGACAGAGTTCAGCATGATGATGCCAGAGATGTGACCATTGGTGATGATGGTGTGTTGAGGATGCAGGGTCGTATTTGCATGCCCAATATGGATGGGCTTCAGGAGTTGATATTGGAGGAGGCCCATAGCTCGCGGTATTCCATTCATCCGGGTGCCGCGAAGATGTATAAGGATCTTAGGCAGCACTGTTGGTGGCAGAGGATGAAAAAAGATATTGTGTAGTTTGTAGCTTGGTGTCTCTATTGTCAACATGTTAAATATGAGCATCAGAGACTAGGTGGCTTGCATCAACATATGGTTATTCTCGAGTGGAAGAGGGAGAGGATCACTATGGATTTTGTTACCGGACTCCCATGGACTTTGAAGAAGTTCGGTTCTATTTGGATGATTGTAGACATGCTGACCAAGTCCGTGTACTTCATTCCTGTTTGTACTACTTATTCTTCAGAGCGGCTGGCTGAGATTTATATTCGAGAGATAGTTCGATTGCATGGTGTCCCAGTTTCCATCATATCAGATCGGGGCACTTAGTTTACTTCTCAGTTCTGGTAGTCTGTTAAGCGAGAGTTGAGCAATACAGTTGAGCACAGCCTTTCACCCACAGATGGACGGGTAGTAAGAGCGCACCATTCAGATACTAGAGGATATGCTACGCGCCTATGTTATTGACCTTGGAGGGTCACGGGATTGGTTTTTATTGCTTGCAGAGTTTGCCTACAATAATAGCTACTAGTCGAGTATTCAGATGGCCCCGTAAGAGGCTTTGTATGGGAGGCGATGTAGATCTCTAGTTGGTTGGTTCGAGCCCGGCAAGGCTAGGCTATTGGGGACAGATTTGGTTCAGGATGCTTTAGATAAAGTAAAGGTAATTCAGGAGAGACTCTATACAGCGCAGTCGAGGCCGAAGAGTTATGCGTACAGGAAGGTTCGAGATGTATCCTACATGGTTGGTGAGAAGGTCCTATTGAAGGTTTCACCCATAAAGGGTGTTATGAGATTCGGAAAGAAAGGAAAATTGAGTCCGCGTTTCATTGGGCCTTTTGAGGTACTTCAGATGATTGGGGAGGTGGCTTATGAGCTTGCCCTTCCACCCATCTTGTCGAGCATGCATCTACTTTTTTCATGTTTTTATCCTCCGCAAGTATATTGAACACACGTCCCATGTTCTGGATTTCAGTACGGTTAAGTTGGAAGGTGATTTGACTTATGATGTAGAGCCAGTAGCCATTTTGGAGTACCGTGTTCGAAAATTGAGATCAACGGATGTTGCTTCAGTGAAGGTGTAGTGGAGAGGTTGGCCCTCACCTATTTGAGGCTCAGGTACGTTTCTTGACTCGCTCGAGAATAAGTGTTTGCTTAAGTTGGGGAGGATGTGACAACACGACCCGTCGTCTCATGAGTTATCGCCCTATTTCCCCCATTTATACTTCTTTATGCTTTGTTATCCCTATTTTATGTGGTTGAGTTGATTTGGTTGAGTTCGGAGTGAATTTGGTCAGAAATGAGACACTTAGTCTCTTTAAGGAAGGCTTAGTTTGGAAAAGTCAACCATGTTGACTTATGCATTAGAGGGCTCGGATGCAATTTTCGATGATTCGGTTAGCTTCGAGGGATGATTTATGACTTAAGAGTATGATCGGGAGTGGTTTTAGAGGTCCGCTGTAGAATTAGGCCTGAATTGGCAAAAATAATATTTTGGCGATTTCCGGTTGATAGGTGAGATTTTGATCCGAGGGTTGGAATGGAATTCCAAGAGTTGCTGTAGCTTCGTTATGTGATTTGGGATGTGTATGTAAAATTTCAGGTCATTCGGAGGCGATTTGGTTGAGTTTTTTTTATCAAATGCATGTTTCGGAAGTTTTAGAAAAACTTAGGCTTGAATTCAAGGTAATTTGATGGTTTTGGTGTTGTTGGAGGTGTTGTGATGATTGGAACAAGTTTGAATGATGTTTTAGGATGGGTTGGTGCTTTTGGTTGAGGCCCCGGGGGTCTCGACGTGATTTCGGATGGCTAACGGGAAGAGTTTTGGGCATGTGCAATTTCAAATTTCTACTATTTCTGGTATTTTCGCACCTGCGGCTTGGGAACCGCATATGCGGTATTGTAGATGCGGGAATGTGGACCACAGAAGTGGAATGGCTGAGGGAGGCCTAGAACCGCAGATGCGGAAGAAGGACCGCACCTGCAGAGCCGCAAATGCGGTTAGGCGGAGTTTCATGAATTCTACAATTGCGGAATATTGACTGCAAAAGTAGTACTGCAGAAGTGGGTAATTTACCGCAGATGCGGTTATGACTGGGCAGAAGGTATATATTTCATCCTTCGCGATTTTTGAAGGGTTTCATCATTTTTAACTTCGGATTGAGGGCTTTTGGGTGATTTTGAAGGGAGATTTCAAGAGAACTTTGATAAGGTAAGGATTTTTTACTTAAAACACAATCCTATGGTGTCATTTCATGAATTGACACTGAAAATTTAAGAAATCATGGACTAAAAATGGAGGTTTAGAGCTTGAACTTAAGAGAGCTAAGATAAGGATTTGAGGGGTCTATTGGACTCCGATTCTTGTGTGCTTGATATGTGTGAACTCGTGGCGAGATAAGGAATCTGTTGATATGAAAATTTATGAGTTTCGAGAAGTAGTCCCGGGGCTTGTGTTTTTCTAATTTCGAGATTTTGATATATTTTTTATTATTTTCACTTGCTCTTTATTCCCCTAGCATATTGTGACGTATTCGCTCTGGTTTTGGTCAGATTCGACGCGTGAGGAGGTCGATTTGAGAGGCAAGGTCATAGCGAGCTAGAGCTTTGGCCTGTTTGAGGTGAGTAATGATTGTAAATGGTGTCCTGAGGGTTTGAAACCCCGGATTTGCACAACGTAGTGCTATGTTGAGGTGGGGCACACAGTGCATGATGAGCGTGGGGTCTATTACTACTGAGGATTGTGACTTGGTCCGTCCGGATTGATGATTTCACCACATTCTTTATTGAGATTAAATTATTATTATGATGATTTGGGCTAGTTGCCATGTTTGGGGCCTTGTGCCGACTTGTAGAACCTTAGGGGCATTATGACTGATTTTCCTCAATTAACTTATTAGAAATCATATCCTCAGTCATGTTTCTATTTATTTAAAACAATGTGAACCGGTTTCATCAATGCTAATCCTAAATGATGGAAATATGTGGGCTGAGATCCCTACTTTATATTATTGTGCTCGAGAGACTGTGAGTAAACTGAGTGAGAGGAGTCGAGAACCGAATGGTGAGGATGTTATATATGTTATGGATCGGGTTGCACGCCACAGCGGTTATTTTTATTTTGGTTATTGTGAGAGAGATATGGTTACTATGTTCGAGGAACGGAATTATACTTGTTGAACACCTAATAAACTACCTGTTTTACGTGATCTAAAGATATTTCACTTAACTTATTCACTATTTTGCTACTTTGAGTTGATTTACTGCTTGATATAGAACTGCTTAGTGCCTTTACGTGATTTATTACTGTCAGCCATTATTTATGATTATTGATCATTGGGTCGGAGTACTCACATTACTCCCTGCACCTTGTGTGCAGATCCAGGTGCTCCCGAGGCATAGGGAGAGCTTTCATGCTGTTCATATTTCACCGGAGTCATCGAGGTAGCTGCATGGCGTCCTCATAACCGATTTCTCTTTCTATCTATTTTACTTTCAGTATTCTAGACTATTTCTGTTTTAGTCTATTTTAAAGAACTGTAATTGAGGCTCTTGATGTACTGGTGTTACTATGATTTCCGCATATCTTATCTACTCTTTTGGGCATCTATTTATGCTAATTTGCATTTAAATTCTATTAATTGGTAATGAACTCTATTAGAGAGGGGTTGTGATTGATAATTGGTCAGGCTTGCCTAGCAATGTGTTGGGGCCATCACGACCGGGGTTGGGTCGTGACGCCAAATATGGCAATCAGCCCAAATCATGATGATAACAAGTAAGTTTCAGTCAAATACACGGCAAAATCATCGATTGGACAGACCAAGTCACAATCCCCAATGGTGCTCTACCCCACGCTCGCTATCCAGCATGCAAGTCACCTCAATATAGCACTACGATGTGCAATTGGGGGTTTCAAACCCTCAGAATATCATTAACAATCATTACTCACCTCGAACCGACAAAAACACTAGCTCGCGACGTCTTTGCTCCTCAAGTCGGCTTCCACACGCATCGAATCTATCCAAAAATAGAGCGAATACATCACATTATGCTAAGGAAACAAAGCCCAATCGAATACAATCAATAACGGAAAGTTCCGAAATTACCAAAACCCGAGCCCCGAGCCCACTTCTCAAAAGTTAGAATTTTTCACATCATTAGATTCCTTATCTCCTCACGAGTTCATACATACCAAAAGTTCTTAAATCCGACTTCAAATGGTCCTTCAAATCCATAAATAAGATTTCAAAATCCCAAGCCCTAACTTCTTCCATTTTTAGCTCAATTCCCACAGATTTCCAAGTTAATTTCACAATAGAATCGAGTTTTAAGACCGAGATTCTTACCTCAAGTCGATTCCTCTTGAATCCCTCTTTAATTTCCTTCAAAAATCTCCAAAACGAGCAGCCATGGGTGAAAATAGACCCATATTCGCAAACAAGCCGACTTTAAAAATATTCTGCCCAGGCACATTTTCCTCTATGCGATCGTGGAAAAGCTTCGCGATCGCGAAGCACAAATGCTCAGCAGTCAAATTTAACTATATGTGAACGCGACATAACCAATGCGAACGCAATGCGTTGCAGAATCACTCTACGCGATTGTGGACCACCCTCCGCGTTCGCTATGAACAAATTTCCAACCAAAACCCCAGGTCCACTTTACTCTATGCGAACACGGCCAGCCATACGCGTTCATGATCAACGAATTCAACCTATTATACGATCACATCTCTATCTGTGCGAATGCGAAGCACGATTGAATTTCTCCCTCCAAAGCCTCTATGCGATTGCGAGAGAACCATCGTGATCGCGATGAACAAAATGCCAGAACTTGAACCTGTAATTTTATGAAGTCCTCAAAGCATGAAATGGTCTAATTGACCACCCAAAACTTACCCGAGGCACTTGGGACCGCAACCAAGCATACCAACATAATCCATAACGTCATTCAAACTTGTTCCAATCATCAAAACACCTCAAAGAACATCAAATTACTCAAAACTCATCGAATTCAAGCCTAAGTTTCCAAAAACTTTCAAAATACACATTCGATCAAAAACCCAACCAAACGACGTCCGAATAACCTAAAAATTTTCGCACACACCCCAAACGACATAACAAAGCTACTGCAACTCTCAGAACTCCATTCCGACATTTATATCAAAATCTCACCTATCAACCGAAAGACGCCAAAATCTCACTTCCGCCAATTCAAGCCTAAACCTTTCACTGACTTCCAAAATGCATTTCGATCACGCTCCCAAGTCCCAAAATCAACTAACAGAGCTAACCAATTCATAAAAATTCCGATCCGAGCTCATGTATAAATAATTCAACCCTTGGTCAAACCTTTCAAATTTAAAGCTTTCAACTGAGATTGTTCCTTCAAATTCATTCCGATTTTCCTAAAAACCAAAACCAACGATCTACATCAGCATACTATATTACACGTGGGCAAGTCATGCACGAGAATTGCCGATCAAAGTGCAAAAGCTTAAAACGACCGGTCGGGTCTTTACATCCTCCCCCATATAAACACATGTTCGTCCTCGAACGTACCCAGAGTTGTTCTAGAAGCCAGCCACTAGATGAATAATCTTACCATGCATATACCTGGGTGTTATCCCATGTCACCCTATCTCATATAGGTTCGATAACACAATATAACTTAAATTTCACAATCCGTCCTAGTCCATAAACCATAGAACCACATTTCCACTACCGAAATCATCAACAAGATCAAAATCTAACATCTGTACTTTGGATAAGCCCGAACAAACTATAATAACCCATACCTGCAACCTCAGGCGCGATTACATGATAAACCACATAACTCTAACGCTCGTAAAAATAACTTCTATTCACGGCAGCTGTACACAACACCTAAATACTGATAGAAAACTCTTATAAACAAAACTCTCATTCCAACACTTTCATATACCGCCAACGATAAAAGAAATACGCAATGACCATGACCATTTCTTAGGTCAACCATTCCGGAAGCTATTTCTCCTTAGCCAATTTCCATAGCAATTTCTGAGCCGAACCTCAATATTATCCTTCCAACAAGCTGAAATCAAATCCGTTCATATTCATTAATGATCCCAACTATCTCCTCTAATCCAACACACCACCCTGGTGACATGACACATTAATAAAGGCCTAAGCTGCAACTAGAATGACACGTGCACCAATAAGCAACGACCCGAACATAATCCAATCATGACAATGACTCAAATGAAAGAGCTGTACCTTAAGCTCACCAGTACCACCACAACACCAGGTTGAGAACCCGTCTCACGTCAGAGAATAGAACACACGAATCTAACCAGCAAGGTCATATCTCCACATAGCCTTACTACAACGCATGATCCTATCCATACACTGCTCCACACGAGACACCTCAAGTCACTGTGCTCGAAATTGACAACCACACACAATTTGATATCTGGAACTAAAGTGAATCATTACACCCTTGGTGAAACAAATAACATATACCACACAAACCCGATAGGAAAGGACCGATACGTCATTCACCGAGCAATACCCATTTACTCTTCCCGCTCGAGTCCCCTATGAACCTCAATAAAACCGCACCATATGTGCCCATAACCAACAAAGCATAACGTCTCGCAGCACATAAAGGTAACTGATTATACCACCAGATTACTAATAAGCTCAATAATAGTCGAATCAACTTATCCCTCAACAATACCATTCAAAGTAAACCAAGCTGACACAAGATAGAACACTCACCCATATTGGCCTGCCAACGAACTCCTTATTGAGAAAACCTAGAGCTGCTCCTTCCACCTCTATAACTCTGCCGTTGCCATACGATACGGTGCTCGGCATCAAATCTATATTGAAATCAACAACCCTGCCCGGCAACATGCCCGACTGCAAGAAGCACATCCGAAAAGTCCCTCATATCGAAACTGAATCACACATGAGGAGCCTTAGCACTAACGCTCATCACAAGAGACCAAACAAGAAAGGCAAATCCTTCCCAGCCGTCCATTGGTTCTTTAAAATATAAACCACTCTACAAGAACATAATCTTACGCACCTCGCAACTCAACCTATGACATTTCCGTCATGGCCCATAGCACAATGGTCCAAAATAGCCCAACACGGAGACAACCAATATGAACCCGATATCACTTCCAAATCTAAAATAAGCAACGAAACATTTCTCAAGTCTCCAAACCCCCGATAGTCACTAAACAGTGCCGATACACACGATCTACAACTACATCATAGCCTAAATATGAAAACTTCCATCTCCACATCCACACGGCACATGAATCACCATATCCAATCTCAATTTCGCAGTCTGAACACATGCCACAACTTTACCACTCAATCATTCCATGATAGATACTCTAAAATTTTCCGTGCCACCAAGCAAACCCGAATATCAACAGTCGATCTAACGAAGAAGCATCGCAGTATTACCGAAGTACTATCAACTTAATCACACTGCCTTTTTTTGAAATATACACCCTCGTCAGATCACTATGATTAACAATACGATTCACTTAATCATCTGAAGATCATTCACCCTAATCATCTGAAGCTCATTTCTCTAATCACCTAAAACTGCTCGTGCTGCCTAAGAATTTTATGACTCTTCATTCAGAACTGAACCATAAACTTACACACGCAACTATCAATCCTTCACAACATTTCGTATATACCATACCATCCTAGTATAACATGAGAACTTCATCTCCTTTCCGAGCCACAAACATCTACGTACTCAACTAGTCAAGAACTTTACATTGGTCCCACCTTGAAGAAAATCACTATACATCCTATGCTCCACATGCCCATAGAAAATATACATCTCCAAACCATGGTAAAACCCATAAAGAACTCTCCGAGTTCCCTTTGCACAAATCAGACCTACCATGACTAAATCCTTCTAACTCGACCAAGCTAAGGAAGTCGTCAAAACCTACGAGCATTACCGCAAAATTCCTGACTCAATCAACAGAACCATCCGTTCCTTATCGGTACTCTGACACCGCAGAATGAAATCCTCATCCCATTACAACCAAGCAACTTCTTGCTCTATGCACCGAGCATTCTTTACCAACAACTACTTAAGACATCCTGTGATTTTCACACGCCTACAAAGCACCATATAACCTTGTTAAAATTTTTCCTTCACTCGAGACATCCTTGACTTCAATCTCCATGAGCCATCACTGACTCACCAACACGCCTCAAAATGGAACCAACATAGCACCTAATCATGCAATCAACTTAATCAATAGAAAAATCCCCCACTTGGTTCGAAGCCATAGATCAAAACACACCCAATAACTCATAGCGCATATACCCTATTGCTTCCATAATACCATAATGAGATTAAACCCAATCCTTCATAAGCTTGTGGAAACACAAATCATCTAGAATTTAGCTCTTCTGCAAATCTCGCATCCACTCACACAACAGTTAAGCCCACTCTCTAGGTGACCCTATTTAGATTTCAACATATATTCTGCACTTGTAAATGAGATCTTCTAATAGACAACATAAGGATCACACAACCTTAAAACACTCCACAGGAGATAACCCACTAGTTTTGCCTCCAACTGACATTTCTGTATACCTTCCACCGTAATAAGCATTACAAAGTCACTTGATCTTCCTGAGTCTGAACTCGTACCAGAACATAAACTTTACTTTACTCCTAACTAAGAGACATGAAAGATCCTTCATGCGCCCATAACTTGGTGCTACACATCCAATCACAATGGAAATAAAACACTTAATAGTTCATCCATCATCTAGCAGACCTTCCTCATCACTTCTAAGTCATATAGATACATCTCGCAGTACTAACATACTCATCACGTAGCTATCCAGCCGTCATTCTAACTAATAGAGACAATATCGAACATATATAAGTTCAAAACACTAGCTCACACAATCAGCACCTCGGTGCTCAAGCCATAGGCAAAGATCCGACCTCAAGTCCTCTAGACTGGCCCAACATGAAATCACATAGATCACATCTCGCCCCTCGATCGAGAAATCACAAGCCATTAAGGCACATCTGATACTGAGCACTCATGCGCGCATACAAACGTGTGGAAGGAATTTCAAGAGTTACTTTTCAACCTGAGTCAAGGACGCATGATAATATTCCAAGAAGGTGAATTTTTCCTAAAGGTTCTGCAGCCTCTCGAGGATAAATACAGACGTCTCTGTACCGATCTGCGAGACTCTACTAAACCTGCTCTTGAATCGTGAGACCTATGTAACCTAGGCTCTGATACTAACTTGTCACGACCCCAAACCCCACTCCGGTCGTGATGGCACCACTCGTGAAGACAAGGCTAGCCAACCAACCCAATTAGCCTTTTCAAAATAGTTAAATATTAATAAATAATTTAAGCATAATTAAATAATCACAGTCTAAATAAAGATCTCTTTATTAGGTGGGGAATACAACCCAAAAACACAGCCTAAAGTGGGGTGTCACAAGTTGCGTGCATCTATTAGAGTGTGAATACAACTACAAGGAATGAATTAAAAAACAGGAATATTAACAATAAGCTGGCAGCCACCTCGCTGAACTCCGGCAACACTGTATTCGATCAGCCAAAACCCACTGTCGGGTGTATAAATACCTGCATCTGCACACAATGTGCAGGGGTAAAGAGAGTACTCAAACTCTGTGAGTAATAAAGGTAAATAAAAACTGAGCAGTAATAAATCGCGTAAAGCAGCCAACATGTTGTAAAGAAACATTGTAATACCCATTGAGAAAAGTAGTCAAGCTGTGAAATCTTTAAAAAATATCTTAGCTCAGTTTAAACCTCTTTTGAAAATAACTTTCTCAATAGTTGCGCGATGATTACAAAATAGTTAGTGCCGATAAGCATAGAAAATCCGCCCTTCGGGCACGAATACCACAGTATAACAGCTAAAAAGACAAGTAAATATGAAAGATGAACACATAAAGGTTTGCCCCTCGGGTAATATCTCAGAACAGTACCAGCCCCTCTGGCTCACTCTCATAACACTCTCAGCCCTTCGAGCTCTCTCCCTCAGATCACTCTCAGAATAGTATAATATTGTAACCGCTGCGGCGTGCAGCGTGATCCATATATCGCTGCGGCGTACAACCCGATCCATATATCGTCGACGGCGCTCACTGGGGGTGTGCAGACTCCGGGAGGGGACCCTTACGGCCCAAGCGCAATATCAAGTCACTTCGTGGCATCATCTCTCGGCACTCGTCCTCAAATCACTGTGCACTCGGCCTCACATCACTCAAGACACCTTGTGGCATATAAATGTATCTTAGGCCCTCGACCTTATATCACTCAACATATCCTCACATATGGCCCTCGGCCCCACTCAGTCTGAAAATCATCACAGGCCCATCGGGCATTGGTAAAATACTAGTTCTTAGCCCAAAACAACATTTAGAAATATCATTTAAGTTACAATAGGACTGAGTTCAAATAGTAAGTCAAAAGAGTGAGGAAATAGTGATAAAATCCTCGAAGGATTCAAATAGTTGACACGAAGCCCAAATATGGAAATCAGCCCAAACCATGATGATAACAATAAGTTTCAGTCAAATACACGGCAAAATCATCAATCGGGACGGACCAAATCATAATCCCCAATGGTGCTCTACCCCACACTCGCTATCCGGTGTGCAAGTCACCTCAATATAGCAATACGATTTGTAATTCGGGGTTTCGAACCCTCAGAATATTATTAACAATAATTACTCACCTTGAACCCGCAAAAACTCTAGCTCGCGATGCCTTTGCCCCTCAAATCAGCCTCCACGCGCGTCGAATCTATCAAAAAATAGAGTGAATACATCACAATATGCTAAGGGAACAAAGCCCAATTGAAAATAATCGATAATGGACACAAATCCCGAAATTACCAAAACCCGAGCCCCGACCTCACTTCTCGAAACTCAGAATTTTTTACAACATTAGATTCCTTATCTCCTCACGAGTTCATGCATACCAAAAGTTCTTAAATCCGACCTCAAATGGTCCTTCAAATCCATAAATGAAATTTCAAAATCCCAAGCCCTAACTCCTTCCATTTTTAGCTTAAGTCCCATGAATTTCAATGTTAATTTGTCAATAGAATCGAGTTTTAAGACCAAGATTATTACCTCAAGTCTATTCCTCTTGAATCCCTCTTTAATTTCCTTCAAAAATCTCCAAAAATAGCCATGGGGGTAAATAGACCCACATTCGCGAACGAGCCGACTTTAAAAACATTCTGCCCGGGCACATTTTCCTCTATGCTATCGCAGGAAGACCTTAGCAATCGCGAAGCAAAAATGCTCAGCCCTCAGATTTAACTCAATGCAAATGCGACATAGCCAATGCGAACGCGATGCACTGCAGCATCGCTCTATGCGATCGCGGACCACCCTTTGCGTTCACGATGAAATAATTTCCAACCAAAACTACATGTACGCTTTACGCTATGCGAATATGACCATCCATACGCGTTCGTGATAAAAAAATTCCACGTACTATGCGATCACATCTCTATCTGTGCGAACGCGAAGCATGATTGAAATGATTTGTCATGACCCAAACCCCGCACTGGTCGTGATATCTCCTCTCGTGAAGACGAGGCCAGCCAACTAACACAAATTGTCTTTTCAAAAAGAGTTAAACATAAATGAACAAAACATAATTGAACAACTTATATATGACTTAATAGTATTAATTAACGGATATACAACCCAACACAGCCCTAATCGGGGTGTCACAAGTCATGAGCATCTATCAGAATGTAAGTCCACAACGAGGAAAAAATATATACAAAATTGGAATAATGAACAAAAGATAGAAACATTGTGATGCGAACGCTGACAGTCACCTCCTTAACTCATATAATATGCCTCTGATTGGCAAAAACCCGCTACCGGGTGAATAGATACCTGCATCTGCACAGGAGGTGCATGGAGTAAAGTAAGTACTCCAACTGAGTGAGTAATAAAGGTAAATAACAACTGAGCAGTAAGAAATCACGTGAAGCAAACCATCATGTTGTATAGAAGCATGGTACAATCCTTTGAGAAAAATAGTAAGGCTGTGAAATCTTTGGAAATATCTTGGATTAGCTTAAAACTCTATTAAAATCGATCTTTTTAGCAGTTACGAAAACGATTTCAAAACAGTTAGTGCTGATAAGCACAGAAAAATCCGCCCCTCGGGCACAAATACCATAGTATAATAGTTAAAAAGGCAAAAAAATATGCAAAATGAGCACAAAAAAGTTCGCCCCTCGGGCAATATCTCAAAACAGTACCAGCCCCTCGGGCTCACTCCCAGAAACACTCTCATCCCCTCGGGCTCTCTCTCTCTCAGATCACTCTCAGAACAATATCATATAGTAACCGCTGCGGTGTGCAGCCCAATCCATATTTCGTTGACGGCGCTCACGGGGGGTGTGCAGACTCCGGAAGGGGCCCCTTATGGCCCAAGCACAATATCAAGCCACCTCGTGGCATATAAAGTAAGGCCTGAAAGACTTCTTACATCACTCATAAGGCCTGAAAGGCTCCTTACATCACTCATAAGGCCTGAAAGCCTCCTCACATCACTCACAAGGCCTGAAAGCATCCTCACGTCACTCAAGCCACCTCGTGGAATATAAATTATCTCAGGCCCTCAGCCTCATATCACTCAGCATATCCTCACATATGGCTCTCGACCTCACTTAGTCCGAAAATCATCACAAGCCCCTCGAGCATTTGTAAAACAGTAGTTCTCAGCCCAAAATATTATTTAGAAGTATCATTTAAGTTTCAAATCTGATTGAAATTGGCTCAGTTTGTAAAACAGTAGATATCAACAGTACTGAGTTCAATTAATACATCAAAACAATGAGGAAACTGTTATAAAATCCTTGAAGGGTTCAAAGAATTGGCACCAAGCCCACTTATGGCAATCGGCCCAAATCATGATAATAACAAATAAGTTTCAGTCAGATACGGGGTAAAATCATCAATCGGGAAGGACCAAGTCACAATCCCCAATGGAGCTCTACCCCACGCTTGCTATCCGGCGTGCAACTCACCTCAATATAGAACTACGATGTGCAATTCGGGGTTTCAAACCCTCAAGATAACATTTACAGTCATTACTCACCTCGAACTGAAAAAACCTCTAGCTCGCGATGCCTTTGACCCTCAATTCAGCCTCTACGCGTGTCAAATCTATCCAAAGACAAAGCTAATACATCACAACATGCCTAGGAAACAAAGCCCAAGCAAAAACAAATAATGACATGCACAAATCCCGAAATTACCAAAACCCAAGCCCCAGGCCCACGTCTCAAAACTCAAAAATTCTTACACCAACAAGTTCCTTTTCTCGCCAGGAGTCTATACATATAAAGAACACCAAAATCGGAGTCCAAATGACCCCTCAAATCGCAATTTGAAATATTAAAACTCAAGCCCTAGTTCTTCCCCTTTTTATCTAAGTTTCCATGGATTTCAAGGTCAATTGATAATAATATCGTGTTTTTAGTTCATAGGAATTACCTCCAACAAACCCCAGTCGAAGCCCTCTTCAATTCCCGTCCAAAAGCTCTCAAGGAAGTTCAAGATGGTGGAACAATACCTTAGCTCGCGGAACAAAAAATGAAACTTTTAAAACCCTTCTGCCAGGCATTTTCGCATCTGCGATCCGTTTACCGATTTTGCGGCTTCCGCTTCTTCGGAGCTTCACTGTTTGCCCAGGACCACTTCTGCAATATAAATCCGCATCTGCGGCTTCCTATTCTGCGAAATTCTCTTATGTCCAAATTTCGCACCTACGATGACCACGCCGCATCTACGACACCGTAGATGCGTCTCCTTGTCCGCATATGTGGAAACCTACCTTACAAGCAAGACTCGCACCTGCGACCACTTACCCGCATTTGCGAGACCGCATCTGCCGTCCCTTTTCCGCAGGTGCGAAAATACCAGCAACAACAAATCTTCAGCAATAATACAAGTCCAAATTCATCCCGATAGCCAGCCAAAATCACCCCGAGGCCCCCGGACCCTCAACCAAAAGTGACAACCCATCCTAACACATCATTCAAACTTGCTCCAATCATCAAAATACCTCAATCAACACAAAATCATCAAATTACATCGGATTCAAGCCTAAGTTCTTCTAAAGCTCCCAAAACACGCATTCGATCAAAAACCCAACCAAACGATGTCCGAATGACATGAAACTTTACACACACATCCCAAATTAATAAAAGAAGCTATAGAAACTCTCGGAATTTCATTCTGACCCTCGGATCAAAATCCCACCTACCAACCGGAATTCGCCAAAATAATAACTTAGCCAATTCAAGCTTAATTCTACACCGAACCTCCATAATAACTTCCGATCACACTCCTAAGTCACAAATCATCTAACTAAGCTAATCAAATCATAAAAACTCCGATCCGAGCTCATATACAAATAAGTTAACTCTCGGTTAAACCTTTCAACTAAAACTGTTCTTTCAAATTCATTCCAAATTTGCCCGAAAACCAAAACCAACGATCTACATTAGTCATAATACCCAACACGGGGCAAGTCATGCCTGAGAACTGGCGATCAAAGTGCAAAAGTTCAAAATGACCGGTCTGTTCGTTACATCCTCCCCCACTTAAACACACGTTCGTCCTCGAACGTACCCAGAGTTGTTCTAAAAGCCAACCAATCGCTAAACAGCCTTACCATGCATATACTCGGGGGTGATCCCATGTCACCCTATCTCATATAGGTTCGATAACACATTTTAACTAAAATCACACAATCCAATCCAGCCCATAAGTCATAGAACCACATTTTAGTTTACCAGATCACACACAAGGTTAGAACCTCGCATCTATACTCTGAATAGTCCTGAACCAGCTGTAATAACCCATACCTGCAACCTCATGCGCAATTATATGATATACAACATAACTTAAATACTCAAAATGATAACTTCTATTCACAGCAGCTACACACAACACCCGAACACCGGTAGAAAACCTCTAATCAACAGAGGTATTATTCCAACTCTTTAATATACTGCTAATGATAAATGAAACATGCATTAACCGTAACCATCTCACAAGTCAACCATTCATGAAGTCACTTCCCTTTTGGCTAATACCACAGCAGATTTCCCAGCCGAACCTCGACATTATCCTTTCAACAAGCTGAAATTAAATCCGTTCATATTTCTTAATGACCCCAACGATCACCTCGAATCCAACACACCACTCTGGTGACATGAGACATTAATACAGGCCTAAGCCACGACTTGTACAATTCGCGCTCCTATAAGAAATGGTATGAATATACTCAAATCATGAAAATGACCCCAAACGGAATAGATGTACCTCAAGCTCATCAGTACCATAACAACACAAAGCTGAGACCCTGTCTCACATCACAGAATTAGAATACATGAATCCACCCCGAAAGGTCATATCTCCACGTAGCCTCGCTACATTGCGCGATCCTATCCAAACACTACTACACATGGAACACCTCAAGTCACTGTGCTCCAAAATCGATAGCCACGTACAATTTGATGTTTGGAACCAAATCAAATCATTACATCCACGGTGAAACAAATAAAACACGCCACGCAACCCGATAGGACATCACCGATACGCCGTTTATTGAGTAATGCTCGATTACTCTTCCCGCTTGAATTCCACTAAGAGACCCCAATTGTACCGCACCATATGTGCCTATTACCAACAAATCATAACATATCGTAACACAAAAAGGTAACTCATAGATCTCCCCAGATCACGGTTAGGATCAACAACGGTCGAATTAATACCTCCCTCATCAATGCCATTCAGAGTCAAACAAGCCGACTCAAGATAGAACACTCCCCCATCTTGGCCTGCCAATGAGTTCCTTATTAAGGAAACCTAAAGTTGCTCCTTCCATGTCTATAACTCTGCCTGCGTTATACGATACGATACAAGGCACTAAATCAACACCAAAATCCACAACCTTGCCCGACGACCTGCCCAGCCACAAGAAACACCTCCGAGAAGTCCTTCACCACCGGGACTGAATCAATATGAGGAGACTCAACACAGAAACTCGTCACAAAACCCCAAATAAGAAAGGCAATCCTTCCCAATCGTTCGCTGGTCTTCGAAATATGAAAATCTCCTATAGGACACAATCCGTCGAACATCGCTACTCATTCTGTGGCATTTCCCAACATAACCAACCGCTCCATCTTATTGCAATAGTCCAGAATAACACAACACAGAACATCCAGCTTACATCCCAATATCATATCCAAACTCTAACATACCAAGCAAAGAAAGATCCACTCAGGCCTCCAAATCTCGGCAATCACTAAACAGTGCTGATGCACATGATCTAGAATCACAACATAACCTGGATATGAGAATTTCCGGTCTCCAATTCCATGTAGCATACAAATCACCATACCTGATCCAAATTCCGCCGTTCAAATAGGTATCACACCTTAGGTACCCAGTCATTCCACGAAAGATATTCAAAAATTCCCATGGGCCATACAAGCAACTCGAATATCAGCAGTCGATCCAGCCTGAAAGTGCAGCAATACTACTGAAGTGCCATCAATTTAATCACATTGCCCTTTTTTCTAAAACCTATACTCTCGTCAAATCACTTCCAAATAACAATACCATTTCCCTAATCATCTAAGTCTACCCCCTGCCTAAGAGTTTTATGAACTTTCTTTTAGAACTGAACTGAAACCTCATACACGCAACCTCGATCCTCCACAACATATCGCATATGCCATACCATCCAAGGATAACAGGAAAACATTTATCTCTATTCCAAGACACAGACATCTACGCGCTCAACTAGTCAAGAACTTCCATTGATTCCATTTAGAAGAAATAATCATTATACATCCCACGCCTCTCATATTCGTAGGAATTGTACCTCTCCAACAAAAGTAAAAATCAAGATGAACTCTCCCAACTCCGTTTGCACAAATTAAACTACTAGGACTGAACCCTTCTAACTAGACCAAGCTAAGAAAGCCATCAAAGCCCATGAGCATTGCTGCAAAATACCTGTAAGAACCCATTACCTCGAACACATACAAATAATTAATCATATCCTTACCATACTGATTTGTTCTACTATCAAACTATTCCATCTATCTATATTTCCTTCTGATTCATTTTCAACTTAATGCTCCCTCTTGATTTAGTACCACAATCTCTCAATACCAGGCTCACTACACGAGACCCAAGCATAAGACCACATTGTCTAGGACCCATAAGCCACTGAATACTCTCGCAAATATTACTAGAAACATCACGCTCCCGAATACTTTAATCTGAAGAACTTCCTGCGAATCTTAATCTGTTACCTTCACTTTCCTGATATGAGAACCCCATAATTAACATAGAAATACCATATATCTGAAACTCTTCTAATGAAAACACAATTTCTAACCACATATACAACTTTAAAATACCCGATTATTTCCTGCAGATTATTGAACACATTAGAACTATTCTCAAAAGTCATTCACTCTTATTCAAACTAAAAATTACCTCACCTAACGAACAGAACCACCCGTGCCTCATTGGCACTCCGATACTGCAAAATGAAATCCTCATCCTAATATGACCACGCAACTTCCCGCTCTATGCGCTGAGCATTCTTTACCAACAACAACTTAAGACATCATGTGATTCTCTCTCCCCTTGAAGCATTATATAACCTTTGTAAACATTTTCCTTTACTCTAGCCATAGCTAATTCACTCGCATGCCCCAAACTGGAACCAACATAACACCTAACCGTGCAATCAACTGCTCACAGCAGACTCCCCCAATTGGCTCGAAACCATGGATCGAGATACACTCAATAACTCATAACACTTTTACTCTATTGATGCCACAATACCATAGTAATATTAAACTCAAATCATTTATAAGTTAGTGAAAACACAGATCATCCAGTACTGTAAATCTTCTGCAAATCTCGCATTCATCCCCGCAAAAGTTAAACCCACTCTCTTAAGCGACCCGAAATTTCAAATTTCAACACGTACTCTTCAATTACACATGATGTCTTCTAACATACACATAAGGATCACACAACTTCAACACACTGCGTGGGAGATAACCCACCTGCATCGCCGCAATAGAACATTTCCGTATACCTTCCACCGTCATACACATTACACAGCTACTTAGTCTTCCTGATCAAAACTCGTACCGCAACATAAAATTTACTTCACTCCCAACTAGGAGACACGAAAAAATTATTCACGCGCTCATAACTCGGAGCTACACGTCCACTCAAAATGGAAATCACATACTTAATAGTTCATCTATCATCCTGCAGACCTTCCTCGTCACTTCCAATTGACATAGATACATCTCGCAGTACTAACATACTCATCACGTAGCTAACCAACCGTCACTCCCACTAATAAGGACAATACTGAACATATAAGTTCAAAACACTTGCTCACACACTCAGAACTTTGGTGCTCAAGCCATAGGCAAAGACTCGGCCGCAAGTCCTCCAGACTGGCCCAACATCAAGCTCACAGAGATCATATCTCGCCCTTTGTTTGGGGAATCACAAGCCATCCAGGCACATCCGATACTAAGCGCTCATGCGTGCATACGAACGCGTGGAACGAATTTCAAGATTTTTTTTTCAAGCTAAATCAAGGACGCAGGACAAGATTTCAAGAATGTTAGGTTTTCCTAAAGGTTCTTCAGCCTCTCGAGGATAAATACAGACATCTCCATACCAATCTGCGAGACTCTACTAAACCTGCTCATGACTCGTAAGGCCTAGTAACGTAGGCTCTAATACCAACTTGTCACGACCCAAACCCCACACTGGTCGTGATGGCACCTCTCGTGAAGATGAAGCCAGCCAACTAACCCAACTCGTCTTTTCAAAAAGAGTTAAACATAAATGAACAGCTTACATATGACTTAATAGTATTAATTAACATATATCCAACCCAACACAGCCCTAATCGGGGTGTCACAAGTCACGAGCATATATCAAAATATAAGTCCACTACAAGGTCAAAATATATACAAAACCGAAATAATAAAGAAAAGATAGAAACATGGTGCTGCGAATGCTGATAGTGACCTCCTTAACTCATATAACTCTACCTCTGATCGGCCAAATCCTGATACCGGGTGAATAGATACCTGCATCTACACACGAGGTGTAGGGAGTAAAGTGAGTAATCCAACTCAGTGAGTAATAAAGGTAAATAACAACTGAACAATAAGAAATCACGTAAAGCAAACCATCATGTTGTATAGAAGCATGGTACATTCCTTTGAGAAAAATAGTAAGGTTGTGAAATCTTTAAAAATATCTTGGCTCACCTTAAAACTCATTCGATAATGATCTTTTCAACAGTTACGAAAATGATTTCAAAATAGTTAGTGCTGATAAGCACAAAAAAATCTGCCCCTCAGGCACAAATACCACAGTATAACAGGTAAAAAGGCAAATAAATATGCAAGATGAACACATAAAAGCTCGCCACTCGGGCAATATCTCAAAACAGTACCAGCCCCTCGGGCTCACTCTCAGAAACACTCTCTGCCCATCGGGCTCTCTTTCTCTCAGAACAGTATCATATATTAAACGCTGCGGCATACAGCCCAATCCACATCTCGCTGCGGCGTGCAGCCCGGTCCATATATTGTCGACGGCGCTCACTAGGGGTGTGCAGAATCCGGGAGGGTCCCATTATAGCCCAAGCGCAATATCAAGCCACCTTATGGCATATAAAGTAAAGCCTGAAAGCCTTCTCACATCACTCATAAGGCCCGAAAGTCTCCTCACATAACTCATAAGGCCTGAAAGCCTCCTCACATCACTCACAAGGCCTGAAAGCCTCCTCACGTCACTCAAGCTACCTCGTGGCATATAAAGTATCTCAAACCCTCGGCCTCATATCACTCAGTATATCCTCACATATGACCCTCAGCTTCACTCAGTTCGAAAATAATCACAAGC
The DNA here is from genome assembly GCA_026770625.1 of Nicotiana glauca. NCBI lineage: Eukaryota > Viridiplantae > Streptophyta > Magnoliopsida > Solanales > Solanaceae > Nicotiana > Nicotiana glauca. Next base: position 264,367 of record MU713819.1, on the reverse strand, counting down.
CTATCGGGCATTTTTAAAACGGTAGTTCTCAGCCCAGAATATCATTTAGAAATATTATTTAAGTTTCAAATATGAGTAAAATTGGTTGAGTTTGTAAAAAAGTAGATATCATCAGGACTGAATTCAATTAATACATCAAAACAATAAGGAAACAATGATAAAATCCCTGAAGGGTTCAAATAATTGGCACGAAACACACATATGGCAATCAGCCCAAATCATGATAATAACAAATAAGTTTCGGTCAAATACGCAGTGAAATCATCATTTGGGACGCATCAAGTCACAATCCCCAACGGTTCTCTAACGCACGCTGGCTATCCGGCGTGCAAGTCACCTCAATATAGCACTACGATGTGCAATGAGGGGTTTCAAACCCTCAGGATATCATTTACAATCATAACTCACCTCGAACCGACGAAACCTCTAGCTCGTGATTCCTTTGCCCCTTAATTAGGCCTCTACGCACGTCGAATTTATCCAAAGACAAAGCGAATACATCACAACAAGCCAAGGGAACAAATCCCAAGCGAAAACAAACAATGACAGGCACAAATTCTGAAAATTACCTAAACTCGAGCCCCTGTCCCGCTTCTCGAAACTCAGAAATTCTTAAACCAACGGGTTCCTTATCTCGCCACGAGTCTATACATATAAGGAACACCAAAATCGGAGTCCAAATGCCCTCTCAAATCCCAATTTGAAATATTAAAACTCAATCCCTAGTTCTTCCCATTTTTTCTAAGTTTCCATGGATTTCAAGGTCAATTCACAATAAAATCGTATTTTTAGTTCATAGGAATTACCATCAATCAACCACAGTCGAAACCCTCTTCCCGTCCAAAAGATCTCAAGGACGTTCAAAATGTTGGAATAATAGCTTAGCTCACGGAACAAAAAACGAAACTTTTAAAACCCTTCTGCCAGGCATTTTTGCATCTGCGATCCGTTTACCGCTTATGCGGCTTCTGCTTATGCGGAGCTTCACTGTTTTCCCAGGACCACTTCTGCGGTCTAAATCTGAATATGCGGACCCATATCCTCTTCTGCGGAAATTCCCTTATGTCCAAATTCTGCACCTGCGATGACCACGCCGCATATGTGGTACCGCAGATGCGTCTCCTTGACCGCATCTGCGAAAACCAACCTTCCCAGCAAAACTCGCACATGCGACCACTTACCCACATCTGCGGGACCGCACCTGCGGACCCTTTTCCGCAGGTGCGGAAATACCAGTAACAGCAAATCTTCAGGAATAATACAAGTCCAAAATTCATCCCGATAGCCATCCGAAATCACCCCGAGGCCCCCGGGACCTCAACCAAAAGTGCCAACCCATCCAAACACATCATTCAAACTTGCTCCAATTATCAAAACAACTCAACCAATACCAAAATCACCAAATTACATTTGATTCAAGCCTAAGTTTTTCTAATACTCCCGAAACACGCATTCGATCAAAAACCTAACAAAACAACGTCCGAATAACCTGAAACTTTACACACACATCCCAAATAACTAAACGAAGCTACATCAACTCTCGGAATTCCATTATGACCTTCGGATCAAAATCCCACCTACTAACTGGAATTCTCCAAAATACTAACTTCGCCAATTCAAGCTTAATTCTACACCAGATCTCCAAAATCACTTCCAATCACACTCCTAAGTCACAAATCATCTAACGAAGCTAACCAAATCATAATAACTCCGATCCGAGCTCATATACAAATAAGTCAACTCTCGGTCAAACCTATCAAATTCAAAGCTTTCAGCTGAAACTGTTCTTTCAAATTAATTCCAAATCTTCCCGAAAACCAAAATCAAATATCTGCATTAGTGATAATACCAACATGGGCAAGTCATGCCTAAGAACTGGTGATCAAAGTGAAAAAGTTCAAAATGATCGGTCGGGTCGTTACAAGATCCCTCCAAAGCCTCTATGTGATCGCGATGAACAAAATGCCAGAAGTGGAACCTGCAATTTTCTGAAGTCCTCAAAGCATGAAATGGTCCGATTGACCACCCGAAACTCACCCGAGGCCTGCGGGACCACAACCAAGAATACCAACATAATCCATAACATCTGTCATACTTGTTCTAATCATAAAAACACCACAAACAATATCAAATTACTCAAAACTCATCGAATTCAATCCTAAGTTTCAAAAACTTCTGAAATACACTTTAGATCAAAAACCCAATCAAACAACGTCCGAATAACCTGAAATTTTGCACACATATCCCAAATGACATAACAAAGCTACTGTAACTCTCATAATTCCATTCCGGCCTCTATATCAAAATCTCACCTATGAACCTGAAAATGTCGAAATTTCACTTCCGCCAAGTAAAGCTTAAACCTTCCACGGACTTCCAAAATGCTTTCCAATCATTCTCACAAGTCGTAGATCACCTAACAGAGCTAAAAATTTCATTAAAATTCCGATCTGAGCTGATGTACAAATAAGTCAACCCTTGGTCAAACATTTCAAATTCAAAGCTTTCAACTGAGACTGTTCCTTCAAATTAGTTTTTATTTTCCTTAAAACCAGAACAAATGATCTACATCAGTCATACTACATTACACAGGGCATGTCATGCCTGATAACTAGCGATCAAAGTGCAAAAGCATAAAACAACCGGTCGGGTCGTTACAGTTTCATTCTTGTCTCTTTCTTTTTCCTTGTCTTTTATTTGAATAATACTTTGTGCTCGTTGATTATTATACGTATTCCATATGAATATTTTTCCATTTTTCATTGTTTATTAAAATTTTATGCTTAATTTCCATTTCATACAATATTTGGGAATGATAGAAATATGGAATAGTAATTTGTTAATGGGGGACTTAACTATGTTCTCTGTGTCGATCTTCTTGCAGGGTTTCAAGAACTCGTTTAAATGATTTAGCGCATTTGTTAATGGGGCCATGAAGTTCTAATTAATATTTTTACTGATTGTATTTGGGTTTAGATATAAGTTTATCACTTTTCTTAATTAATAAAGAATGTTCCATCAAAGTTAATTCCAAAGTAGTTAAATCTTATACTTTTCCACAATTGACTCCCATAACTCATGTCTTCACAAACAATCTCAAATTAATTTTAGGAAGTAAATATGAACATACGTATTGCTTTAATTGAGTACAACTCTTTAAAAATAAATTAAGGTGTGCCATTCACATTTGAATTACCTAATCTATGGCCATCACATTAATAGTAACTTAGATATTAAATAATCTTGAAACACTCGTAGCTTGATTTAGGCCCGACTTAGACTATTATTGTGATTATATATACCTTCATGTAACATAATTATGAATTTTGCTCTAAAAAGACTCGAGGGATGCCTTCACGCAACTTCAACCACAGTTTCTTAATAAATAAAAAAAGCATTATTAATCGTGGACACATTCGCGTGACATGATTTTGACACACCAAAAGAAAAGAGTATACGTACGCGTAACTCAATTCTTTAATTACGAATAATTCACGTGATTTTAAAGCAGTAAAAAGATAAATGCACATACGTCCTAAAAATGAGTAGTTAAACAATTTAAGACAATTAATAATCACTAAGCGACCGTGCTAGAACCACGAAATCCGGAAATATCTAACACCTTCTCCCGGGTTAACAAAATTCTATATCTAGAATTTCTGGTTCGCAGACTCTTTAAAAATAGAACTTCCTCGATTTGAGATTTAAAATAAACTGGTGACTTGGGACACCATAATTTATTCCAAGTGGAAACTCTGATAAACTAAATAATCCCATCACAATTAGTGTCACTTTAATTGAAAAACCCCCTTATATATTTTGTTTAGGGTGTAAAAAGGAGGTGTGACAGCTTTGGCGACTTCGCTGGGATCAAGAACCCAAAATCTTTTGTTCAGGGTTCACGAATTCGACCTTGTTAATGCGATTTTTATTTGGCTTTATTATTGATATTACTGTATTTTGTGCACTTAATATGCTAATTGTCATTTACCGTTTTCATATTACTTGAACTGTATTTAAATGTATTCTTACGCTACCCTTCTAAGTCTTCTGAAAATGGTGCACACGTTCGTGTGGCCTGCTTTTTCTGTATAAATTATACCAAATAGATCAACGCTAGGCCAGCAACAAGGCCGGGTAGACTTTAGTGCTCCCGGTACGTTGCCCCTCTTTGGCCCAGTTGTCCGCTCGGGTAACTCTAGTCTAGAACACAAACCCCAGGTTTTAAAGCTAGAATAATGCAATATCATGTCGATCCCTAGTAGGAACGATTATTTGCATCATGTGCATTTGACCTTTGGGATTCAACGCAGGGATTGGGTCCATCTAGTACATGTGTACCCAAAATAAGGACTATCTTGATGCATCCTACGTGCTATGTGAATTTTTATTTGCTTAGGCTTGCACGTTGACTAGATAGGAAAAGAAAATAAAGGGAAAAACCAAGAGTGAGATAGGATAGAGAATTTACCCGGATCTAAAAACTTTGGTATTTGAAAATGCCTCGAAACTCTGCAAAATTAGTGGAAAAAAAAGAGAGAAAAAGGGAAAATGTATTTCAAAAAAAGACTGAGTCAAATATAATTTTTTATGTCAAAATTGACCGAACTACGCGGGTCTGATTCACTCCGGATGTCAAATACGTAGGCAGACCTCATCGGTTTCAGCCCCAATTTTCAAAAATCTAAAATATTATCCTTCACTTCCTTTTTTTTTTAGAAAAGTCTTTCTTTGAGACCCCAATTTTAAAAAATCCAAAAATATTTTCCTTTAGTTCCTTATTTAGAAATCTTTCCTTAGAAAATTCAAAAAAAAAAAAAGTTTCCTTTAAACTCAAAAGAAAAGTAGTTTCCTTCTTTCTGAAGTCTTTCATATGGAAAAATAATATATATATATATATATATATATATATATATATATCGGATGTTTGGCTTGTGGTGTAGCATTTGGGTGTTATGAAATAGTTCATGCGAATTGAGACAGTCTGGTCTCGTGATTCAAAGACACTCGGGGTGAGTGTAGATGGAGCATGTTATGTGTTGAACGGAGTTAGTCTTATTTTTTTTAGGCAAGCAAGGAGGAATTGGAAGAAGGTAAATTAATTAGCCATAGTTGAATTGGCATATTTGGGCCAGTGATCTGTTCGGTCCGTGAGATCAAGTTATGTGTATGATTTGTGGAGGTACGTGTGAGGCCGTCGGCCGCTGTGATTGATGATTTATCAGGGGCATTCTTCTATTATGGCTTGTTAAGTGGAAACAGATTCCGGAAGGGCTATGGTGGCTCGGACCACTACTTGAAGATTTGCATATTCTACGCTTATGGGAATTTACCTACGAGTTGTTATGATTCTCCTCAAGTGAGTTAAGTGAAAAGTTCGTATACGATGAAATGTGAAAATATTAATGACTTTGGAGTTATTAATGAATTTGTAGTTTGGCGTTGACAAGGATTTCACAGGCTCGGATGATCAAGGAAGGGGTTGAATGATTAGAGTAAATTGGTATTTTCCTCAGTGTCATCTGAGATCGATGTGTTGTGGAAGAGGTTGTGCATCCTGTTTAAGGATTCTGGATTGCTTTTCAGCATTAGTGCATCCGATAGTTTAGATGTGCGGACCCTTTATTTATTTCGAAAGATTGTGGGAGCGTGTCCTACGTGAAGATTGTATAAGTGTGACATGTCACTTGATTGTCTAAAGATTTAAACTAAGTATGAGGGTTGTGGTAATATCATTAATTTGAGAATTTATGCCTGGAGGGCATTTTGCATATTGGGTTATGAACTGAGGAGGTTGCTCCGGTTATGATGGTTATTCTTACGTGATATGAGGCAAAAGGGAGTTACTATGGACCTTTGAAAAGTCATTGGACAAGTTGGTACAATTAGAAATCAGCTTGAGATCGGTGGATTGATTTATTTGTGATCAAGGCTTTATATCAGGCCAATTGTGTTCGTTTCAGTGAGTGTTCCCTATGGAGGAACAGTCGAGGTGTTATTTTGTCATTAGCTATTCCAGGTAATGATCTATTGCTCCATATGAGTTGTGAGACGGCTTAGTAAATTCTTACGTGTTGAGGTTCTGCGTTGCATTGATGTTATGTGAGCTGGATGGCTCTTGAGATTTAGATCTTGTATCGCACCTCAGTAGTGCTTGATTTATGTAGCCTATAGCACTATGTGTTTTCTCAGGGATAGTATTATGCACTTGGCGTGCTCACGATTGAAATTCGATATTTTTATTGTAATGAGTAGATTCAGCTCGAAGTGCAATCTCCTTATGTGAGATCTACGTGTGGATCGGGTGGCACGCCGCCATGGGTATGTTATTTAGATTGGGTTGTGTGCCGCAACAGCGTGATGACGAGTCTGGTTTTTCTATATGCTGATTTTATGTGTTTCGCTTCTTATCTTCTAAGAAAAGTCCGTACTAGTGCGGGGGTTAGGTAATTCCTTCCAGAGTTTGATTTCCGTTTGTGTTATGTTCGGATTGGTGGCCTATTGGCATATTGTGGAGTCATATGAGACTGGTGATCACATTCGGAGTGGCTTATTGCCTGAGCAGTTCGTACTGGGTAAGATGAGATTGTAGGATTTAGGATCACTGCAATCTGATTATATGAAGTATATTGAGGAGCGATGATCATTATTTGGTTCAAAATGTGGTAATGTTTCTTGTCACAAATATAGACTCGATGATTGGTTGACTCAGCAGTTGATTACGAAATTCAGCATCTCATCCGTCGTGGCGGTATTGTGATAGTTAGAGTAAGACCTATGTAGGTCACGAGGTGCAATGGGAGCATCGGATACGTGGAATTTCGATTAACTTAAACAGAAATGTTATTGTGTCCTATGAGTAAAGTGATGCAATGTGTGAATTCAGAAGAGTTATGCAGTCATGTTTGAGTACAGCGTATAGTGATAGATACGGTGATCATATGTTGGAAACAGTCCTGGCATAGAATTCCGGATGTTGGAATTTGGCTCTAAGGCTTATTTTCTTGACTAAAAAGGAGTATCTTCAGAACTTATCGAGCTAATGTGCTCAACTGAGTTTTGATAGCGCGGGAAGGTGCATGAGGCGCTAAATAGTGATTTTAGACAACTCTAGTGTAGTTCTAAGCACGTTTGAGGACGAACGTATGTTTAACTAGGAGAGAATGTAACGACCCGACCGGTCGTTTTGAGCCCTAGAGCATCGTTCAGCAGTCTGAGGCCATGAGCAGCTTCATTTCAGGTATTGTGACTCATTCGCGTGGTCGGAAATTTAAATTCAGGAAGATCGGAGTTAAATTTAAATAAAAATTCTCATTTGAGAAGCTTAAAGTTGAAAGAATGAACTAGGATTTGATTTTTGAGTAAATAACCTCGGAATCGGGATTTGAAGGTTCCAGCAGGTTCGTATGATGATATCGGACTTGGGCGTATGCCTAGTTCGGGTTTTGGATAACCCGGGAGCATTTTGGCGCATTTTGTGAAAGTTAGTATTTTGGAAGAAATTTCTTATCTGTTTGGAATTTCGAGACTGGGAGTAGCTCCGTATGGTGATTTTGGAGTTGGGAGCGCGGTCGGAAGTAAATTCGGAGGTCCATAGGTCATTTTGAAGCCATCTGGCTAAAGATAGAAATTTAAAGGTTTTTAGGAAGTTTGGCCGGAAATGAACTTTTTGATATCGGGGTAGGAATCCAATTCCGGAAGTTGGAGTAGGTCTGTAATGTCAAATATGAATCGTGTGTAAAATTTGAGGTCAATCGGACGTGATTTGATATGCTTAAGCATCGGAAACAGAAGTTGGAAAGTTCAAAGTCCATAAAGCTCAAATCGGGGTGTAATTCATGGTTTTAGCGTTGTTTGAGTGATTTGAGGCTTTGAGCAAGTCCGTAATGTGTTATTGGATTGGTTGGTATGATTGGTTGGGTTTCGGGGGCTTCGGGTGGATTCCGGGTGGTTAACGGATCGAAAATATTGATTTTTGGGAAGGCTGGTGTTGTTGGTTGCTGATATTTCCACTTCTGCAGAAATGGGATTGCAAAAGCGGCCCCGCAGAAGCGGTTAGAAAAACACAGAAGTGGTTCCGCTTAAGCGGAAATTAGACCGCAGGAGCGGTCCAGCCCAATTTGTCCAGAATCGCAGAAGCGGCCCAAAACCGCAAAAGCGGTTTCCGCAGAAGCGATAATGGTACTGCAGAAGCGGAAATGTCTGGAGGCACGGGGGTTGTTTTAAGTCGGATTTTGGCAATTTCTTCTTCATTTCTTCATGGCCTGGGCGATTTTTGGGGAGCTTCAAGAGAGGATTTTTGTGGTCAATGTTAAGGTAAGTTATTCCTACCTATTTTAAGTTAAATACATTAATTATGTATGGATTTTAGTATGAAAATGGGTAGAAAATTGAGGTTTTGGTGGGAAACCTAGAAAATTATATTCTTGGAATTTAGCCACGATTTTGAGCATGAAATTAAGATAAAATTATATATTTGAGTTCCTAAGGTCATGGGTAACCTTTATCTTCGAGAAATTTCGGATTCCGGGCACGTGGGCCTGAGGGCATTTTTGTTAACTTTTCGTTCGGGGTTAGGAATTGTTATAAATTGGGTTGTAAAGTATAATTTAGCATATATTAATGCATTTATATGATCGTTGGGTATTTTTGGAGCATTGTGCGTTGGTGCAAGTCTTCGAAAGAATGTAGAATGCTGGTTGTGGATCTTCGAAGCAAGGTGAGTCTCCTTTCTAATCTTGTGAGGGGGAATTTACCCCATAGGTTAAGTGATTGATTATGTGCTCCTATTTGTGGGGGCTACGTACACACGAGGTGACGAGAGTCCGTGCATAGCTACTATTATGCTATTGTCCGGGTAGTTAGGACCTATCAACATGTTATACTTGGATTAATTATGAACCCATCGATGACTTGGATTGTTTAAATCACCTTTGATTAGTAAACAAATTTAAAAAGAGATTAAACATCATTTCCTGAATTGTTAAACAGAGAATTGGTTTTATTTGGATAATTATTCCCCTATAAAATTCTAATTGGCTATCTGAGCACGTATCTTATGTGTACCTGCGTCGCATGGATGATTCGCGAACAGGATGATTGTTTATTTTATGTTGACCGCATCGCACAGATGATTCGCGAGCGGGGTAATAGATCACATTGAATTAATAAATGGATTTCTAAAAAGACTTAAGCTTCATTTTCTTAAATTATTAACGAGAATTGGCCTTTCTTGGATAATTGCTCCATGTTGACTTCTTGACTGATTGTCTGTCTGTGTGTGTTTATTTTAGAACGGGCCGAACGCCTCAGCAGATTAATAGATGCATCTATAGGTGCGCCGTCGACCCTTGGCAAGTGCATATTTATCTCTGTTGGATCGGGACGTCACCTCGGTATGATTTGCGCATACTTGTATTGCTGCCTGGACTTAATTAAGTTGTTACATGCCTCACTATGGCTCGAGATCATTTTGTTAATAATGAAAAGAATTCGTGAAAATTTCCTATGAAAGAATTATGTGCTTACTTGTTTCCTCTATCTGGATTAACATCATGTCTAAAGATATAAATCCACCGTTTAATATGTATATTGAGGATGAATAATCATTGGACTGTTAGAGAGTGTCAGAGTTGACCATCTCGTCTCTACTCCTTTGGGATTAGGCGGGACACTCACTGAGTACACGTTGATTACGTACTCATACTACACTTCTTGTATTTTTGTTGCACAGGTATATATATACCTCTAGTAGCCTATTGGGCATAGCAGGATGGATGACACTGGGACTAGATGAGCCGCATCATTCGAGGCGACCGCAGCTAGGGTAGTCCCTTCCAGTGTACTGTATTTACTTTCCGTCCACTATATTCCGGACATATGTTGTATTTTATTTCTCTTATCAGTAGTTGCTCATGTAATTATGACACCGGGTTTCTGGGATGGTTTTCAACGGATTTGTACTAATTGTTATTATTTAAATTTGAATTCAAGTAGTGAACTTTTATTTATGAAAATGGAAGGAAAACCTTAGATTTTCAAAAGTATTAAAAGAGGAATTCATTGATAAGTTAGTTGGCTGGCCTGACAGAGGTGTCTGACTCCACCACGACCCTTAGTGGATTTTGGGTCATGACATAAATAAAAACTCAGAAATCTAAAATATTTTCTTAAAAGTCCCTCTTTTGAAATTAAGAGGCAACATCCAAAATTCAAAACAAAAAAAAAGAGAAAACAAATGAAAATTCAAACAAAATAATTTTCTTTTTACTTTTAAAATTCCCAACGTTCAAATCAAATGCAAATGTATTTTTAGAAGTCTTTCTTTCAAAAATAAAACAAAAATCAAAATCAAAAAATCAATAAAATATTTCCTTTCTTCATTTAAAGCACTTCTTTCAAAAATTCAAAAAAAAAAGTTAGTTTATTTACTTTATTTCCAATCTTCCCGAACTACGCAAGATCTGATTCATGCGGAGTCATGATACGTAAGCAATCCCCATCAGATTCGATCATAGCCATAGAATTAATTGAGTGAAGAATAAAATGAAAAAAATAAGAAAGAAAAGTTGAGTGAAAAAAAAGTGACAAAAATAAAAGAGTGACAAAAATGAAAAAAAAAAGAAAAAAAAAGAGATGGCTAAAAATAAAAGAGCGGCAACAACGAGATGAAAAAAAATAATAGCGATTAAAGATATGTAGAAATGAAGAAAAGAGGTACATAGTGAAAAGGGCTAGTTAAGACCGGGGTGAAACATGCAACCGTTCAAACACATGGTAGAAACGTTTAATTGTTAGGTGCATTGCATCCCAATGTGCAATTTCCTATATGTTAAATATTTCAAAACTAACAAGGTTGTTGGATGTGCAAACTAGCCAGGTTTTGGTGGTTAGTTTTGTTGGAAGTCTTCCTTCCCTCCTTCACAAGATCCAAAGGCACAGATGGCCTTCGCAAGCAATCTACAAATCATCGGTCTTGAGCATAGCCCGACATCAGCTATTCTGCAGCTAGAATCAACAGCTGCCGAAGAGAATAAGATGTTGCCTCTCCGCGTACTGGAAATGAGGGACGCCTGGTGTAATGGTAGGGAACCGCCAAGTGCAATCCCTGGGTTCGTTGAGTTGATCCCTAGGTCGGGTGAGGTTACCAACGCCCCTGTTCCGAACCCGCTCATCCCATGTAGGCACCCTCCAATGCTGTCCAATGATTCTGGCATACCTTCTGTGGTTCGCCCCCAGGCGCCAGTTTCCTAGGCACGTCCAATATTGTTCTTACAGCACCAGTCTGCACCAGAACACAACCAACTTTACCACAGCCGTGTGTTGAGCATCCGATGTTCACCTTTCTGGGTCCACAACTTCAATCAGAAATAACATATGTGACCCCTTACTCTTTCACTCAACCTTTGCGATAGGATCTCTCGGGGGAGCAAGAAAAGGTAGCTAAAAATCTAAAGCAAGAAGATGAAGAGCCTAGAATAAAGCCTGAAAAACATAAAAGGTCTGAGTCCCAAAAGAGGGCCTCATACTCTGACCTTTAAATGTTTCCCCATGTCTACTTGCCAGTTGGCTTCAAGATGTAAGAATTTTAAAAGTACGACAGGCAAGGAGACCCGGTTGCTCATCTAAAATGATATTGTAACCAGTTAAGGGGTGCTGGTGGAAAAGAGGAGATGCTAATGGCCTATTTTGGGGAAAGCCTCCCCAGAATCGCTTCTAAGTGGTATACGGATCAAGAAATTACTCATTGGTATGTGTAGGACGACATGGCTCCAGTTTTTTCTGCCAGTTCCAATATTGTACGCGGCAAAATCAGAAGACTTGATTTTTTGCTGTTAAGACATTTCAGAAGCTTGCCCCGAGACCCCAATGATGGGAGGCAACGATCGAGTTCTCAGCCTCTGGGCTCATCGAAGTCTGACACAGAGGAAACCGGGGCCGAGGTCAGGACAGAAGGGGAAGCCCACTAGGCACATGGCTATGCCTGACGGGCCGGGCCTATCTAGAGCCTACTATGAGGTCTTGCATCATGTCGTCCCATCTTCGTACTCTTGCAATTAATACACAAGTACTTGCAGCCGAGTTCCCCTCTTATATAAAGGGGACTCGCCTTACCTTTTAAACGACAGATATTGCTCCACTTCTCCACAAATGCAATAATCTCTCTCTCTCTCTCTTCTAATTTTCTATCTTTATTTTTTCTTCATTACTTTGCTGAATATTGATAATATAGAGCCTTTCTTAGCTATATTTTTACCTGTTATCCCCTTACCAAGTACGCTCGATAGGCCGAGATAGGCTTGAACCTCGATTTCGAGGAATCTGCTAGCTGATCATATGCCCGGGCAACAGCCCCCTACTGGTTCAGTTACTACCTTGCTTAACCCGCTTTTTGTCATTGTACTTCACGTTTTAACACTAACTACCTTAACAAACTAGCTCGGTAATAGATCACGTATTTTTAGAATCCTATTTATAAATTTAATTTTTGTTACCATTTTCAATCCCATTTATAAATTTAATTGTTGTTACCATTTTCACGGTAAACATTTTGCACCCACCGTGGAACTAAAAATAATAATGATTATTTTCTTGCTTGTTTTTCACTCGAACGCGCGTTATCTTTCACACTTTTTCTTCCCCAAGATATTTTGATTTTAGGTTAATGTCCAGCTCGATAAGAGAAATCCAGAACGAGAACCCAAAAAATCACAAAGAGAATAGTATGGCCGTTCCAACGGTTGGTGTGATACAGCAGGACCTAGATAACGCACCTAGATTGGTTCGAGCGGACACGGGCCTGCATGCTGCACAACGGGGCACTGATGTCTCGCGCACCAATGACGGCATACAGCACGTTGACCAACAAAAAGCCCAAAAAATCCCAGCCCGACTAGAACACGAAGTTTATCTTCATATTATTTTTGAAATGTTGCAGGAACGATATTTGGCTATCGCTCAGCTACAGAATCGCCCGGAGACTCCTAATGCAGAAGCACTAGAAATATCTCTTTATGTCGAGCCAGTACCCGAGAAATCGGCCAACGACGGACAGGAAACCTATCACGTCGCAGTAAGGATGTCAGAAGACCTCATCAAAGCATCAAATCATGCTCACGGAAACTCCTACAGCAATTGTCTCTCAAAGAAACTCTCCCGAAAGTAACCATGTTTTAACTCCACTGCCCGGCACCTAACCTCGCGGACCAGCTCACCGTACCAGCGCGGTCCGTGGAACCACGCGTTGCTTCCATCAAAGCAATACTATGTGGGCCCAATGCACTTGAGGTCGAATAGAGAAGAAATAAAGTATTGCGGGAAGTCGCGCCCTTCTCCTCGACATGACGACTGAGACCACTCCCAATTTAGAGTAGTTGGGCAGCACAGGCCTTCTCCCAAAACCTAAACGGAGCATACCCGACGACTCTAGGGCATTTCAAGCAAAACCTGGTCAGATATCTAGCCAAGGCTTGGTTGGATTCCCGCGACCGACACCAGTCCCAAATCAAGGCCGTAGACGACAGTCCCGGACCCTCCTCTAGTTCGGCATGTCTAGGGAGATTCCTGGTAAAAAAGCTAACACCGAGTGAATGGAAGCATCTTCCGTTTGATGAGAACGAAAGAGATAACTCGAAGTGCAACGCGCCTTGCAAAAACAAGGTAGCAGCCCGAGGACAACACCCTCTAGGAACCTCCAATGGTACCATATTCAACAAAACACAGCTGTCAAGGAAACATCGCACGATAGAGTACAACTTCAACATTGCATTACCAAGCATAGTGGTCACCATAAGCGAAGCCAGGACCTCCAGGCAGCTCGGACCTATTCGACTGGAACCCCTCAAAAGAAACCATGGCCCGCCACGGGAACCACGAGGTGCTCGGGGTCACAGGCCCAAAAGAGCAACAACTATGCAATTCAACAAAGGTTGCCACAAAGTATCATCGAGCGAGAAGACCCAAATATAGCTCCATGGGAGGAAGGATATCGGGAAAAATGGAGCCGAAGAGCCATGACGCATCGCCATGGCTATAAAATGATGGAAGCAACCCACAATGATCCGTAGGGTATAGAGCATGAGTGACCTTCACCGAAAAGGGACAGCCCCGAAAAATGCTCCCAAAAGGACACCCTTGCGCCTAAGGGAAGTGACGCCGAGACTCCACCTCGACATTGCATTAACGTATTGGTAACCTCCACTTTCATTTGACTTATTTCAAATAAAGCATGTGTTTATGGATACAGGTGGTTCAGCCAACTACACCGACGATGTCATGCCAGAGCCAATAGGGCTGTCAGGACCGACATAGCTCTCGTGCTGAATCTCTGATAGGTTCCTGATGGCAATTGCCACAACAACCAAATCGCTCCCTCTGTGAAACCCACCCGAGCTCGGGTTAGGATGTCAAGTGCAAAGGGCACGGTCTCTTTATACAGACGACAGCAGATACGTCACCCGGAGGCGACTCCGATCCTGCTTTGCCAAAGGGGTCAAACCCCACGACAAACGCGTGACGAAAATATTTAGCTACAAACGGCGAGAGGAGATCCCTCACCACGTGACCCTTCGCCTGCATCACCCTCGAAGGGATCAAAGGGTAAGTATAACCACATGTCTGGTCAGGTTGGTCGAACGTGGCAGAAGTCTGTGATAGGGCTCGCTCCCCGAAATGCCACCTACGCAACTAGCAGAAAGGAAGAACTACTCCGCCCTTTCTTTTTGTTTCCTTTCTTTTCTTTTCACCAATCTGTATGCAGGCAGTCACCTGAGGCATTAGATAGCTCTGAACCCTACTCGGGGATCCGTGGCCCCCACGGGACCCACCAAGCATTCTTTTCTCAACTAATTTTTTAACATGAAGAAGGTTCCACCAACAACATTATTAGAAGGGATTCATACCCCCAAGAAGGGGATCCGATGAGATCGCAATCCTCTCTTCTATGTTCCAATGCAAAATCACATAAGCACATCGGATAATCGGAGAAGCCACACCCATGTGGGCCGAACTCTCAACAACGGGACGACATGTATTTACAACATATATTTTTTCAAGCAACAAAGAATATTTTTTAGGCATTCCACACTTTGAAGAAGACTATTTCGGCGTATTCACAGCAAAAACCTCTCTGCCAGATGTATCTCGAGATACTCGAAGATTTAAAATAATTTGGTGCTCGGATGACCCCAGGGTCGGGACGCCGGGCTCATCAAGGCCTTATGACGCAACTCCGAGCTCACGAGAAGTGGTATTCAGGCTTAAACAATTCGATGATTCGGAGGCTCCCGCCAATCTCCACGTAGTGGAAAATCTAAAATTGTAAGACCCTAGCGGGCAGCCTCGGTATAACCAAATCTATTCTCCACAAACTATAAGACCTCAACAGGCATGGAAAACTGTAAGACCTCAATATGCATGAAAGTCTCGTAGTTTAGGCTATACATTGCATTTGTAAGAATACCTAAAGTGCATATCCTCGGTGTAGACGCCTAAAACTGTTGCTCTGGATTAAAAATAGCCACAGTCAAAATGGATGATACAACCCAAATAACGCGACTTAGGGATGCCCGACTGTCACTGAAAAATCCATCAAATATACTTCGGTAATAATCGATTAATAACAGGCTTCCCTCAATAGGCAAAAAAATGAGTACCGACCACGTCGGCTCCAAAATCGCAAGAGCGTCGATCGACTTGAACTATGAGCTATGAACCTTACTAGGTGCTTAGAAAATTGCCGACTACGACTTGAAATAGAGGTTCTCTCATAACCAATGACGGGTCAGACAAAAATATAAAAAAAAGACCTTAATGAGCGGAAACAAAGCCTACAAAAATCTCTCGGGCAAAAAGAGCGTAAGAGCCATTGTCGCCAACTAAGCAAGCCTATGAGCCTCATATTAAAAGGTCTTTACGGCCGTACAGCTTAAGAGCCATTCTCGCTGGCTTGAAAAATTAACAAATTGAGGATTAAAGCGAGCTCAAATCATTACCCGATTCAGAGACCGGATCCAAAATAGTTAAACTGCGCAAGCCTACAGGCCATACACTAAAAGGTCTCAATGACCAATCGACATAAAAGCCACTATCATCGGCCGGAAGCTCAATGAGATCGATTATAGCTCGAGTCACAATGCAACTAGGAGACTAGACCCAAAAATAATAATGTGCCTAAGGGCACGAAATAAATGTCGTTGTCACCGGCCGGAAGCGCAATGAGATTTAAGAGTCGATTATAGCTAGAGTCGCAACGCAACTCGGAGACTGGACCCAAAAATCATAATATGCCTAAGGGCAGGGCATAAATGCCACTATCGCCGGCCAGAAGCTCAATAAGATTTAAGGGTCGATTACAGCTCGAGTCGCAATGCAACTAGGAGACTGGACCCAAAAAAGTATAATACGCCCAAGGGCGCGACATCGTTGCCACTACTGGCGATCGAAATCTCCCGAAAGATTAAGGGTCAATTATAACTCGAATTGCAACACAACTCGGAGACTGGACCTAAAACAATTGCAAAATGCCCAAGGGCAGCAAATAAAGACTATTATCGCCAGCCCGAACGGGCTCAAGGGTATATTAAGCTTGAGTCGGATCCCGACTCGGAGACTGAACCTGAGGACAATTCAGCTGCAATATGCCTAAAGGCATGGCCCATGCCGTCGGGAAAGATCCAGAAAGCCAATTGAAGCTCTAGTTGCAACACGAATCGGTGACTAGATCCAAAACCACTGTACACGATCGAAATTGACGATGGAAAAAACGTACAAAAGGAATAAAGATCCAAAATTGGTGGAATCCACATTCTGCGTCATAGGGCTACAACTCGTCAAGTTCGCCCTCTACAACATCAGTAAGAAATGACCGAGCGTCACACTCATCCGACCTTGCTCGAGCCAATTCCTCCGAGTAAATGAAGCCCCTCGCACTAACCTTCCCGAATACCTCTCCCGGGATCAGCAGCGAACATATTCCTTGATCCTTTTCTCACGATCGAGGGCTCGCTTCAACTCGGATTAAGTTTCATCAACATCCTTTATGCAAATTGCCATTTCACAATCAGCGTTAGTTCGGCTTAACACTGCTTCTGCTCGGGCATCGATTATCTTGGCTCTGACCCTCGAGAGACCAGACTCAAGTCTCTCGATCATATCCGCCTGAACTTTGGCATTGTCACGAGTCAAGTTGAGTTGGACCTCAAGGGCAAGGACCTCAGCCGTGGCGCTCGTCTCATCTAAAGCTTGAGCCTGCACTTGAGCTCTTAGCTCCTTGCAAGCGACCCTGACATGGTTTACGTCAGCTTTAATGTACTCCAAGGCCTTCTCCCTTTTTTGCAATAGATATGGCAAGAGGAAATTAGCCTTACGTTTAGAAAGAAGCAAGCACTACTGGAAATTACCTGCTCCATCAAATAGCTATCATAGTTTGAGTTCGGTACGCCTCATATTGCCAATGCTGCAGCTTAACTTCCTTCTCTATGCAAAGAAGCCAAAGGGATTCTCCCTTATCCAGAACTCTCTAAAACATGTCCCGTTAGTGGAGCAGCTTGGACTTGAGCCTAACGCAGGCCTGCACAGGAAAGGTTCAATGATAGGAGAAATATGTGGGATACAAAGAAACAGTGCACAAACTCACCGCAAAGTGAAGACGATAGATTTCCTCAAAATTAGAACACGCTCCTGCTGATCTTGCCCCTGCGACCCTACAAGAATCAGCCCCGGGCACGACATGCTCACTCGAAGGAGCTGTCAGCCGGGAATCAGGCGCTCTGAGAATAGCAGACTCGAGCGATGCTCTGACCTCAGAAATACTAGCCCGACCAGCACCACTGAAGGTTCCTTCGAGTTACGGGCTCCGGTCCCTCTTGCTACTATATCTCTCGGTCCAGAGGCCGATGACTCCATATCCTCTCTAGAAAGTGCTGCCTTGCCCCAAGGAGCTGCCCGATATTTACAAACGGCAAATTCAGTATAGACGAGATGGGAAAATGTTACCTAGGGTATATACCAGCAGGGGAAAAGCAACATACACACGTACCTTGATGTTCCTCTCCCCACCTGATGCAAGACATAGCTCGCCACCAGTGTTCGTCGCAAGACGAATGGGTCACCAACCTGCGAACCCAACCGAGCAGATCATGGACTTCGTTCGGTGTCCACGAAGTTGCTGCAACAAGGGAGATAACATTGTTATTTGACTTATTTTTGCTATGAGAAAAATCTGAAATAGCGACAAAGCACCTTACTCATGTGCATGATTCCACCCTTCGGGAAATGGCAAAAACTCTACCGGAATAATATCGGTCATCCGGACTCGGACAAACCAACTGGCCTATTCTCGATCTCCGCCCTCCTCTTTGTTAACAACAAAGGGCATGGATGAATGACCCCTCAGGGTCAGCAGGCCTTGGTGATGAAAAGGCTGATAGAGCTTAATGAGATGATCAAACATGAACTCAAGCCCGCCTTTCTCCGCGAAGAATCTGAGCATCGGCATCGTTCACCAAAACGATGGATGGATCTACGCTAGGGTAACCTGATACATCAAACAAAACTCAAGTACAGCCCCATTAGGGGGACCAAATGCAAAAGGGTATAGGTGCACACTCAAGAACCCATTAGTAGAGTTTGCGGTGCCTTAATCTAGGGAAAGCTCCTGTAGTGTTACCCTCTCGCTCCACCCACAGTATCACCTCGCCATCTCTAGGTGTTTCTCTCTTACCAAGGACACTGTAACCAGAGTGAAATCCCTTGATTCTCGAGCGGTAGGAACAACACTCTCTGCTCTTTGCCATGCCGGTCCAGAAGTGGTCGCCATGAATATGGTAAAACTGACAAAATAAAAGAAGGTCAAGCACCAACACTTTTCACCCCTTAAGAGATAAGGAGGACTACGCCTGTACAGAAGTACAACTGCCTAAAAATAATGAAGTCCCGCAAAAAAGCCAAAGCTGTCCCACTTATATGCAAGAAGCAATGGTGATTCGCCTGCTCGAGGCAAGCTCTAAAAGCCAATATCCTCAATACAAATCGATGGGTTGGTACCCGATCCAGAAAAACATCCTCCAACAAAGGTCAAGACTCGAGGGCCACACATATTATCTCCATGCTCAAGGCAGCATTTCGCATCGGGAGCCCTGGGCCTCAAGAAACAGGGCCTTGATGAGCTCCAAAATGACGGTACTAGACATAAGGAAAGTGCCTAATCTCGTGATCGTCTCTCTAGAGGAGTAAACTCTGAAAGCCCCGATCATCAAAGCTCCACGAGGGCCTAAAAAAGCGCCCAAACAAAGGCAAACTCCTTAGCGGAAGCCAACCTTATATTTTCTAAAAAAGGTTATCTATATCAAGATTAACAGGGGCCCCCCCCCCCCAGGCACTCGAAGATGACATTTATCCGGGATAGCATTCCCGAAGGCCCCGGAATTCAATGCGTGATCTCCGAACAAATTAGCGGGCCTCGATAGATTTTACTTATCTAATCGGTCCACCATCAATCTAAAATATGACATAAGGTCGGGGAAAGACTTGTTGATCAGCTGGAGACCGGGATAAGCTCTCAAGGCAGACTCTGAAGGCCAACAAACAAAGAAGGCATTCAAAGAGCCCTAAAGGGCATAAGACCATACAAATATAAAACAAAGTTAGGAAAGCAAAAGTCAGCAAAATAAATTCTTATTTATGAAAGATTTGAGTACAATAGCCCCTGAGGGGTTATTGCATATGGTTACAAAAGTGCACAAAGGGCTCTACACAGAACTAAAAAAGCAGAAGGGTACATATAAGGAAGGTCGGAGTCCTGATTTGAACGGTTGGCAAACTGCCTTGGCGTCGTTACATCTAAAAGCTACCTTTCTCAAATGCGCGACCTCAAAGGAAATATCTTCCGGAGCGCCCTCAGAAGACCTGTCTCAGTTGTTCAATTTGATATCCCGAAAAAAAGATGAACTAGGGAGCAGGGAGGGATGCAAAAATGCAACAGCTCTTCGAAGCTCGAGGACCCTCTTTGGCTAAGGAAACCTCGGAGAGACAGCGGACAAAACAACCCTCGATCCTACTTGCACGGCTACTTTGAATCCACTTGTTGGATCGTCAAGACGTGCAAGCCTCCGGATCAGAGCAGAGTTCCACATCGAGTTGAGGTATGAAGGTGAGCAGCGGAGGATATTTCAAGCCCCCTTTTGAGCAGCGATGCGTAACCAAAAAGCCGTCTACACTAAGAGAAGACTGATCCCCGATCCATCACCATGTCGGGCGAGCGGCAGTAGCAAGAGCCGACATACCAATAACCACAGCAATAATGAGATAGCCTGCTTACGTTTGACGAAGTGAGGCCCCGACAGAAGACCATGATGCAGTCTGAAAAAACCAAACAGCCTTGAGGTAGAAAGCTTCCATCGTGATGTTCAAAGGTAAAAAAAAAAGATGATGAGAGGGAAAAGACAAGCATGCAAACGGAAGTATTGTGATGGGAAAGACAGTGCCAAAATGCCCTCATGTATAGGTGAAAAATGACACAGTCGTCGAGGCTCTAGAAGATTGACCGGCAGATACAATTACAGCTTTCTTGAAAAACCAAATCGACGGTTGTACTTTTGCCTTGAGGAGTGGAAATGACAGAGCATCGAGCAGGGATCTATGGGATATGTCATATGTAACAAAGGATTGTGTCGCAATCCGAATCGCCAGCATAATCTCGCCAAAAGAAGCTCCAAGAGTCAAGTGTCAGAATAATTTCCCATCACTTCGGCATGGGAAACGCGGAGACTATCTGTACACGGAAAAATCAGAAGGCTTGATTTTTTTCTATCAGGACATTTCGAAAGCTTGCCTCGAACCCCGAGGGTGGGAGGCCGCGATCGAGTTCTAAGCCTCAGGGCTCGTTGAAGTTTGACTCAGAGGAAACAGGGTCGAGGTCAGGATAGATGGGGAAGCTTCCTGCCTGGCCTATATAGATCCTACTGTGAGGCCTTGGATCAAGCCATCCCATCTTCGTACTCTTGCAATTAATACACCTGTACTTGTAGCTGAGTTCCCCTCCAATATAAAGTGGACTCTCCATATCTTATAAATGATGGATGTTTCTCCACTTCTCCATAAATGCAATATTATCTCTCTCTCTCTCTTTCTTCTAAATTCTCTATCTTCATCGACCTCAAGGTCGCCTTAGCACTTTATCATTTTCTCATTTTTTCTTCGTTACTTTACTCAATATTGATAATATAGAGCCTTGCTTAGCTATATTTTTACCTATTCTCCCCTTCCCGACTACCCTCCATAGCCTGAGATAGGCTCAAACTTCAGCCCCGAGGTGTCTGCTGGCTCATCTAACATCCGGGCAACAACCCCCTACTGGTTCGATTACTGCCTTTCTTAACTCACTTTTCGTCATTATACTTCACATTTTAACACCAACTGCCTTAAGAAACTAGATCGAGAATAGATCACGTATTTTTAGAATCATATTTAAAAATTTAATTGTTGTTACCATTTTTACAATAAACAAATATGATGTGGACATCGCTCCCGACAGAAATTCCTTGTCCAATTGGCAAAAGAATACTGAGAAAAGCGTCCGCAAAAATGTTGTCAAATGGCGTGAGAAAACCGCTAGGGTAAAGCCTCCAATGGACAAAACAGAAATGGTCTTTTTGCAGGCCCAAAAGGCTGACTATTTCCAGAACATGATATCTATTGTGGGCAAGCCGTTCACTGAGGCTATCAAAATTGGGGAAATGGTTGAAAAACGTTTAAAAATGGGCCGAATCTTGAGTCATGCAGCTTTTAAAGCCACATCACCTGATGTTCAAAACGGTTCGGAAGGTTTGATGAATATAAATGGGAGTGAGGAGGGAGCCATGATAGTTCAAGCTCGAGGGGGGCCGCAAGTCATTCAGCCAATCATATGTGCCTCATATGGTCCCACCATACTATTATCCCCTTCAAGATACTTCTTATGCCGTGGCACTGCCTCCCTATGCGGTAATGAACGCGCAACCCTACTCGCGGCCATAACATTATACACAAAATCGAGCTCCACCTCCTAGAAATACCCATTCTTACCAAGCTCCATATAATCCTCAACCAAATGATCCCCAATACAATCGTCGCCCAAGAGATCCTTTCAGAAAGAATCAGTTCACCCCTATTGGTGAATCGTATTCAAGCTTGTTCCAAAAGCTAATCAGGATAAATCTATTACAGTCATTGGCCCCTAACAGGCCGAACCCCGATTCCCCATTGCATCGAGTTGATGTTAGATGTGAAAACCAATTTGGAGCAGTGGGACACAATACAGAAGACTGTTGGACCCTCAAAAGGGCAGTTGAAGTTTTGATTGAAGCTGAAAAAATCATTTTTCGGGATGAAGAAGCTTCTGATGTGATGAACAACTTGTTGCTTGCCCACAACATCAGACCAATAGTCGGAATGATTTATGAAGCGGAGGAATTTGATCCGGTACTGGACGCCATTGCAGCCATTGCCGAGACAGAAGGAGAGCCAAAAAATGGTCGCCAAGCATGAAAGTAGCCATCAGAAGGGAGTCTTAGTAGCCAGTCTTGCAATCCTTTTGCGTCTAGATTATCTCAGGGTGTGATCCATATGTTTTACTTTATTTTCCTATGTAAACCCTTCTATTTTTAAAATTAAAAATTAAAAAAATCATCAAAACCAAAAAAAAAAACAAGTGAAATTAATATTTCATTGTCCAGGAATTCTCTTTTCTTAGTCTCGACACTTTTCTTATTCTTTTTTCAGGTTAGTTAAATGCAGATTTCGATAACATAACATGCTTGCGGACTTCATGACGAGATCTTGAAATGATGTCAGACCTCAAAATAATGAATCAAGAATTAGATCACAATGAAGATAAGTTAAAGGAAATAAAAAAAAGAGTTGGAACAGCTGAAGGAAAATTTGTTCCAGATTGGAAAGGTCCATACATTGCAACAAGAGTTAAAAGAATGCGTTGTACTTGGGACACATAGAAGGAAATGTCCCTGAAACAATTATCAAGCGAAATGCAGCCAAAAGGTCCTATGTTGGATTCTCTATATGATTAATGTTCTCAGATTGGGATGAAGAAGGATTTTATTCATGCTACCCCAATACTACCAACCATTTGTATACCTTTTGAGCCGGTTACTCTTCTTTGATACCTTTATTGAAACTTGAAAGTGTTACTGAAAAACATTGATTGAAAGAAAATAAAAGAAAGATTCAAAGATGAAAAAAGAGAAGAAAAACAAAGATGCAAAAGAAAAAAAAGGAAGAAAATAAAAAGAAAATGAAAAAAAAGAGGAAAAAGGAAAGAAAAGAAAGAGAAAAGAAAACAACAACAGCAACAACTACCTAGTAAAATCTCACAAAGTGGGGTCTGGGGAGGGTAATGTGTATGCAGACCTTACCCCTACCCCGATAGGGCAGAGAGGCTATTTTTAATAGACCCTCGGCTCAGAAATACGGAAATAAAAAACAAGCAAAGAGAATTCATTAGTAACTCCAGTAGAGACCATAATAGTAACAAAAGCATAAAAACCAAACAATGAATGACATGCAATAACAGTAACCAAAGTCTAAGGCCCAAGGCTAATATAAACAGTAAGAATAGTATGAGTTCAACATAAACAGCAAGCCACCTAAGATCAACCCTAATCCAACCTCGCCTTACCCCCAATATGAAGGAAAGCTCTACTACCCCTATCCTACAACCCTAATGCTTGACCTCCAGGCCTTCCTATCAAGGGCCATGTCCTCCAAAATCTTCAGTCGTTCCATGTCCTGCCTGATCACCTCTACCCAATACTTCTTAGGTCTCCCTATAGCTCTTATTGTACCTACCACAGCCAACCGCTCATACCTCTTCATCGGTGCATGAAGGCTTTTCCTTTGCACATGCCCGAACCATCTGAACCTCGCTTCCCGCATCTTATCATCCATAGGGGTGATGGCCACCTTCTTCCGAATGTCTTCATTACTAATCTTTTCTATCCTAGTGTGCCCGCATAACCACCTCAGCATCCGCATCTCTGCTACTTTCTGTAATGACCCGACTGGTTGTTTTGCATTTTTAAACCCTGTTCACTTAAATAAAACTTCCCGCACATGCTTTAGCTAATTTACGACTTGCGGGAACGGGTGGTTCGCGAGTTAGAGAAGTTTTGAGAAAGAATAAGTCTAGCTGCTTCTTTAAGTTTCTTTAAAAAGGACAAGTTTGAATTCAGTCAACATTTTGTGGAAACAGACCCGAAATCATGATTTGACAATTTCTAAGGGTCCGCGGGAAAATATGGGACCTGGGCGTATGTCCGGAATCGAATTCCGAGGTCCCTAGCCCGAGTAATGAATTTTTATGTGAAATTGTTAAGTTAAAGTTTCGAAGTTTTAAATAAACTAAGAAGTCATTGTTTTCATAGGTATCGGGTTTGGATTTTGATTCCAAAACTTGGTACAAGTCCAAAATATTAGTTAAGACTTACCCGTAAAATTTGGTGTCAATCCGAGCAGTTTAAAGGTTTTTTGACCCGTTGGAGGAGAATTAAGAACTTCAAGTTCAATGATTTGGTTCATTTTGTTTTGGGGGTTGATTCCTCAATTTAGCATTATTTTGAGTGTTTTGAGGGTTCGAGTAGGTCCACCTCGTGATTTCAGACTTGTCGGTATATTCGGGTGGGGCTCGGGAGCCCCGAGCATCAAATGGTCGAGGATCGAGTGAAGTTGGAAACTTAGAAAAGGGCTGGGATTTACTGCTTCTGTCATAACTGCATCTGCGGTTCTTGGGCCGCTAAGCGGGATCGCAGATGTGGTCTAATGATCGCGGAAGCAGAAGGGGCCAGGATTAGGGGAAACAGCAGAAGCGGACCCCCAACCGTAGAAACCGTGGGCTTTCCACTAAAGCGGACTCACAGAAGCGAGGTCTTGACCGCAGAAGCGGCCCAGACCCCTTGCCCATTTTCGCAAAAGCGGCTCTTGTCTGCAGAAGCGGAAATTACTGGGGACAGAAGGGTTCATTAATAAGAACTCAAACTCATTTCTCTCACTTTTCACTCCAAACTTAGGCGATTTTGGGGGTTTCAAAGAGAGAGTTTCCACATATCATTGCAAGGTAAGTAATCCCCACTCACTTTTAGTTCAAATACATAAACATTAGGTAGATTTAACACTAAAATTAGGTAAAATCAAGATATTAGAATTAGACCTAGGATTTAATCAAAACTAAGATTTAACCTTATAATTTGCCATGTAATGAACTAGAAGTCATATATTTCTAATCCTTAGGTGATAGAGAACAACTTCTTTCGAAAAATCTTTGAATCCGGGCACGCGGGCCCGGGGTCGAAATTTAGGAAAACTTGTATCAATGGTTAGGAAATTGCTTAAACAATTAGAATTTGACCTTGTAATATCTTATGGACTAGTTCTTTCTTATTTTAATTAGCTGGTGCTTGTTTGTCTATGAATTGAGGGTTTGGGCTTATTCTTGATATCGGAAGTGCGCTTCGGAGCGAGGTCAGTCTCCTCTCTAACCTCGTAAGAGGGAATTGTCCCCATAGGATTAACGTTTGAGTGTTTGTTGCTAAATGCGGGGACTACGCACGCGTTAGGTGACGAGAGCCCGTGCGTAGCTACTACTATGTTAAATGTCCAGGTAGCTTAGGACCTACAACATGCCTATTAAATATATCTCTTATGATGATTTGTTGTTATGAACACCTAGTGTGTA
Organism: Nicotiana glauca; assembly: GCA_026770625.1. Lineage (NCBI taxonomy): Eukaryota > Viridiplantae > Streptophyta > Magnoliopsida > Solanales > Solanaceae > Nicotiana > Nicotiana glauca. Next base: position 238,644 of record MU713819.1, on the reverse strand, counting down.
CTAGAGATTTAAAAGGGAATATGAGCATACTTGTATAGTTAATTAAGTTTGGTTTGGTATTTTTGACCATTTATGTGCCATGTGTGTGAACTTGATATTTCATCCTTATTTGTGGATGGGGCCGATCGCCTCGGTATGAATAGATGCATCTATAGGTGCGCCATCGACCCTCGGCAAGTGCACATTTTATTTCTGTTGGTTCAGGCCGTTGCCTCGGTATTATGTGCGCATGTTAATTGTGGAAAAGCTTATACATGCTTTATTTTGCCATTATCTCACATGATAAATTGTAAACTTGATGCTGTAAAGTTCTTGACTTATACCACTTGCCATAAACTGTTAATGCTTGTAAATTCCATGATTTGAACACATCATACTTATATATATTTTAAGTGACCTTAGTAAGTATCGAGTCGACCTCTCCTCTCGACTTCTTCGAGATTAGACGGGATACTTACTGGGTACATGTTGTTTATGTACTCATGCTACACTTATGTACTTAAATGTACAGGATTTTAGGCAGGTGGATCCGGACATAATCCTGGTGCATATTAATGAGCGCATCTGGGGCTTCTACGGTGAGCTGCATTCCTTTCATGCGGATCCGTAGTCGAAGAAGTCTTCCTTGTATTTTTTTGTTGTTTCTGTATATCCTTATTCAGACATTAGGATAGGGTATTATTCTTTTTATGTATATTCTACTAGTTTCCCGTAGCTTGTGACACCAGGTTTTGGCACACACAGTGGTAGACGTTATTTTGGGGTTGTATAACTGTCTTTATATTTTATTGATCTTTACTGGTTTTTTAACTTTAAATTGGGAAACATCTATTATAATGGTTTTCAGCAAAGGTAAAATGAGAATTTAATTATACTTCCGCGTTGGCTGGCCTGACAAATGGTGTCGGGCACCATCATGACCTATTATGGAAAATGGGTCGTGACAACATGGTATCAGAGCACTAGGTTCATGTAGGTCTCACAAGTTACGGGCAAACCTCATAGAGTCTTGTAGATCGGTATAGAGACGTCTGTATTTATCTTCGAGAGGCTACAGGGTGTTAGGAAAGACTAATCTTTATTCATTTCCTATCGTGCAGTGGTCAGTGTACTAAATTTCTTCTACTATTCTCTCACAGATGGTGAGGACTCGTACCGTCGACGTTCTGGACCCGGGAGGAGCTCTCCCCCCATTGCCAGAGGCCGAGGTAGAGGCCGGGGGAGGGCACCGACACCTGGTAGGGGATGGGGGCGTCCCAAAGCTATTCTAGTTGCACCACCCGAAGACCTTGCGAGGGATCCCACTATCGAGGAGCAGGGCGAGGCGCCCACAGCTGTGCCTACTCCGGCAGATTTCATGACTGCGCCAGGGTTTTAGGAGGTCATGGGCCGTATGCTCCGATTCATGGACACCATGACTCAGGCTGGTTTATTTCCAGCAGACCCAGCTATTTCGCAGGAAGGAGGGGGAGCAGAGACCCCCACTGCTCAGGCTCCAGGTCATACAGATGCGGTATATGAGACTCCGGGTGCACTACCCGCAAAGGGGGTTCTGCCAGTTACTGCAGCGGCACCCCAGCCTAGCCCAGCTGTGGAGTTCTATCTGTAGAAGTTACTAGACAGATGGGTGCACTACCCGCAGAAGGTACTATCAGTCCAGTCTTCGGAGGTGAGCGTCACGAGGACGCCCAGGATTTCATTGACAGGTGCAGGGACAGACTACACGCTATGAGGATATTGGAGTCGCATGGAGTCAACTTCACTACTTTTTAGCTTGAGGGCAGGGCCCGTAGATGGTGGCTTCCTATATTCTTTGCAGGCCCGTCGGTTCTCCTCCCATCACTTGGGGTCAGTACGTACAGTTATTCCTGGACAGGTATATTCCGCCTTCTGAGAGGGAAGAGCTGCGGTATTAGTTTGAGCACCTTGAGAAGGTTCAGATGTCTATGACCAATTATGAGGTGAGGTTTTATGAGTTATCTCACCATGCACTTATGATACTCCCTACGGATGCAAAAAGAGTGTGGAGGTTTGTCACCAGATTGCAGCCTAGTATTCGATCGGGTATGGCCCGAGAGGTGGAGATGGGTACAGAGCATCAGCTTGTGGTTGAGATTGCTCGCCAGATTGAGGGATATTGTCAGAGGGGTAGGGAGCAGATACAACAGGACAAGAGAGCCAGATTCTTTGGAGAGTTCAGAGGTGCCCCAGCTAGGGGCAGAGGTCAGTATGGGAGGGGTTAGCCCAGTAGGCCCCCTTCTTCAGCACCACCACCTCCCGCCCGGGGTTCTCCAGCACGCCCCTATTTCAGTGCCATGCCAAAGAGTTCCTATTGCCCACCAGCTACCCAAGGTTCTTCCAGTGGGTATTCAGGTCCTCAGGGTTCTTCTGGTCCCCACTTCAGTATTATGCCGGAGGCTTCATATCACCCACCGGCTATCCAGGCTCAACCCACAGCGTCTACGAGTCATCAGGGTAGCAAGTCATCATACCACATTATTTTGAGTGCGGTGACACGGGCCACATGAGGAGGTACTACCCCAGACTTAGGGGCAAGACAGTACAGCAGGGGCAGTAGCCCATAATCCAGCACCAGCGGCCTAGCCACTTAGAGGTGGAGGGCAGAGTGGTAGAGGCCGATCTAGAGGTGGAGGCCAGATGGGAAGAGATCAGCCAGCTACTCCTTAGTCCGGTAGAGGCCATACAGCCGGTGCTCCAGCTAGATTTTATGCTCTTCCAGCCAGGCCGGATGCATTGGCCTTAGATACCGTCATAACAGGTATTATCTTTGTCAGCGGTAGAGATGCATCGGTATTATTTGATCTAGGGTTTACTTATTCTTATGTATCATCTCTGTTTGCTCGTTCCCTGGCTATTTCTCCTGAGCCTTTGGGTGTTCCTATTCATGTGTCCACTCATGTGGGTGATTCTGTAGTTGTGAACCGGATCTACCGGTCTTGTATGGTTACTTTCTGTGGTTTTGAGACTAGAGCAGATCTTCTGTTGCTCGATATGATCGATTTGGAGGTTATCCTGGGCATGGATTGGTTATCTCCATATCACTCCATTCTAGATTGCTATGCCAAGACTGTTTCTCTAGCGATGCCAGGGTTGCCGAGATTGGAGTGGAAGGGATGCATAGTTGATACGCCTAGCTGGGTTATTTATTTCCTGAAGGCTCAGCGCATGATGGAGGGGTGTTTGGCTTATTTAGCTTATGTGCGAGATACCACCATAGAGTCTCCGACGATTGATTCAGTGCCAGTAGTCCGAGAGTTCATCGATGTTTTTCCTTCTGATCTTCCTGACATGCCTTCGAACCGTGATATTGATTTCTGTATTGATTTGGCTCCAAGCACTCAGCCTAAATCCATACTACCGTACCGTATGGCTCCTAATGAGTTGAAGGAGCAGTTGGAGGAATTGTTAGCAAAGGGGTTTGGTAGGCCCAGTGTATCACCTTGGGATGCACCAGTGCTATTCGTGAAGAAAAAGGATGGGACTATGCGGATGCGTATTGATTACTGCCAGTTGAACAAAGTCACCATCAAGAATAAGTATCCATTACCCCGTATTAATGATTTGTTCGATCAGTTGTAGGGTGCCAGGGTGTTCTCTAAGACCGAATTAAGGTTAGGGTATCATCAGCTGAAGATTTGGGATTCGGCTATTCCGAAAACTGCATTCAGGACTAGGTATGGCCACTATGAGTTTCTGGCGATGTCTTTTGGCTTGACTAATGCTCCAGCGGCATTTATGGATTTGATGAACATGGTGTTCATGCCTTATATTGATTCTTTTGTCATTGTTTTCATTTACGACATCTTGATATACTCACATAGACTTGGGGAGTACGAGCAGCATTTGAGAGTAGTGCTTCAGACCTTGCGAGAACAGCAGCTTTATCTAAGTTCTCCAAGTGTGAGTTTTGGCTATAGTCAGTAGCATTCTTGGGGCATGTAGTGCCAGGAGAGGGTATTAAGGTGGATCCCAAGAAGATTGAGGTCGTTCAGAGCTGGCCACATCCTACTTCAGTGACCGAGATCAGGAGCTTCTTGGGGTTAGCAGGCTATTACCAACGATTTGTGCAAGGCTTTTCATCAATTTCATCACCTCTGACTAGATTGACCCAAAAGGGTGCCCCGTTCTGTTGGTCTGATGATTGTGAGGAGAGCTTCCAGAAGCTCAAGACGGCTTTAACTGCGGCACCAGTTCTTGTATTTCCTTCCAATTCAGGGATGTATACAGTGTATTGCAACGTTTCTCGCATTGTCTTGGGATGTGTATTGATGCAGGAGGGGCGCGTTATTGTATATGTTTCACGTCAGCTGAAGGTTCATGAGAAAAACTACCATGTGCAGGATCAAGAGTTGGTGGCGATTGTTCATGCTCTTAAGATATGGAGGCATTATTTATATGGAGTGTCATGTGAGTTTTATACAGACCATCGCAACTTGCAACATGTGTTCAAGTAGAGGGATCATAATCTGAGGCAGCGCAGGTGGCTTGAGTTACTAAAGGATTATGACATTACCATTCTTTATCATCCAGGCAAGGCAAATGTGGTCGCGGATGCCTTGAGTAGGATGGCGGAGAGTATAGGTAGCTTGGCATTCATTCCTGCTGAAATGAGACCATTAGCTTTGGACGTTCAGTCTTTAGCTAACAGACTTGTGAGATTGGATATTTCAGAGCCCAGCCGGGTTCTAGCATGTGTGTTGCTCAGTCTTCGTTATTGGGGCAGATTAAGGCCTGACAGTTCGATGATCCACATTTGGCAATTATCAGAGAGACGGTACTTCAGGGAGGTGCCAAGGAGATTTCTATTGGTGAGGATGGTGTGTTATGGCTTCAAGTCCGTGTATGTGTCCCTAATATTGATGGCTTGAGGGAGAAGATTCTAGAGGAGGCCCACAGTTCGAGGTACTCCATTCATCCGGGCGCGACGAAGATGTATCGTGACTTGAGACAGCACTACTGGTGGCGGATGATGAAGAAGGAGATTGTGGAGTATGTTGCAAGATATTTGAATTGCCAACAGGTCAAATATGAGCACCAGAGGCCAGGTGGCCTACTCCAGCAGATGCCCATTCCAGAAAGGAAATGGGAGCGCATCACCATGGATTTCGTGGTTGGGTTGCCACGGACTCAGCGGAAGGTTGATTCAGTTTGGGTTATTGTGGATAGATTGACCAAGTCGGCCCACTTCATTCCAGTGGCAACTACTTATACGGCAGAGAGATATGCCCAGATTTACATTCGAGAGATAGTGTGATTTCACGGTGTGTCGGTCTCCATCATATTAGACAGAGGCCCTCAATTCACTTCCCATTTCTGGAGAGCTGTCCAAAGCGAGTTGGGGACCCGCATAGAGATTAGCACGGCATTCCATCCTCAGACCAACGGGCAGTCGGAGCGGACAGTTCAGATTTTAGAGGATATGCTTAGAGCACGTGATTGACTTTGGAGCACAGCGGGATCAGTTCTTACCCTTGGCGGAATTTGCATATAATAACAACTATCAGTCCAGCGTAGAAATGGCCCCATATGAGGCATTATATGGTCGGCGTTGTCGTTCTCCTATCGGGTGGTTTGAGCCTGGTGAGGCAAAGTTGCTTGGTATAGATTTGGTGCAGGATGCCTTGGATAGGGTAAAGTTGATTCAGAAGAGGGTCCGCACAGCTCAGTCCAGGCAGAAGAGTTAGGCAGACCAGAAGGCGCGCAATGTATCATTCATGATGAGTGAGAAGGTTCTCTCGAAGGTTTCACCCATGAAGGGCATTATGAGGTTCAGAAAGAAGGGCAAGTTAAGCCCAAGGTTTATTGGCCCCTTCGAGGTGTTGAGGCGAGTTGGAGAGGTTGCCTACGAGCTTGCTTTACCTCCCAATTTATCAGGAGTTCATCTAGTTTTCCATGTATCGATGCTCCGGAAGTATTATGCTGACTATTCTTACGTGTTGGATTTCAATACCATTAAGCTAGACGAGAGCTTGGGCTACGAGGAGGAGCCAGTTTCCATTGTGGATAGACAGGACCACCAGTTGAGGTCCAAGAGGATCTCTGTGGTAAGAGTCCAGTGGAGGGGCCAACCGGTCGAGGAGGCTACCTGGGAGTCCGAGGAGGACATGCAGAGCCGATATCCCCACTTATTCAGTAGTCTAGGTACTTTTCTATGTTTGTTCGCAGACTAACGTTTGTTTAAGAGGTGGAGAATGTAACGACCCGACTGATCGTTTTGCATTTTTGAACCTCATTCCCTTAAATAAAACTTCCCGCACTTGCTTCAGCTAATTTATGACTTGTGGGGATGGGTGGTTCGGGAGTTAGAAGAGTTTTGAGCAAGAATAAGTCTAGTTGCTTCTTTAAGTTTCTTTAAAAAGGCCAAGTTTGACTTCGGTCAACATTTTGGGGAAACAGACCCGGAATCATGATTTGACAATTCCTGTGGATCTGTAGAAAAATATGGGACCTGGGCGTATGCCCGAAATCGAATTCCGAGGTCCCTAGCCCGAGTAATGAATTTTTATATGAAATTGTTAAGTTAAAGTTTCAAAGATTTAAATAAACTAAGAAATCATTGTTTTCATAGGTATCTGGTTCGGATTTCGATTATGAAACTTGCTACAAGTATGAAATATCAGTTAAGACTTACCCGTAAAATTTGGTATCAATCCGAGCAGTTTAAGGGCGATTTGACCCGTTGGAGGAGAATTAAGAACTTGAAGTTCAATGATTTGGTTCATTTGGTTTTCGGGGTTGATTCCTCGATTTAGCGTTGTTTTGAGTGTTTCTAGGGTTCGAGTAGGTCCGCCTCGTGATTTCAAACTTGTTGGTATGTTCGGGTGGGGCTCGGGAGCCCCGAGCGTCAAATGGTCCAGGTTCGAGTGTAGTTGGAAACTTAGAAAAGGGCTGAGATTTGCTGCTTCTATCATAACCACATCTACCGTTCTTGGGCCGCAGAAGTGGGCCGCAGGTGCGGTCTAATGATCGCGGAAGCGGAAGGGGCCAGGATCAGGGGAAACCACAGAAGCGGTCCACCTGTCCCAGGCTCAGAACAGTAGAAGCGGTGGGCTTTCCGCTAAAGCGGACTCGCAGAAGGGGCCCAGGCCCCCTTGCCCATTTCCGCATAAGCGGCTCTTGTCCGTAGAAGCAGAAATCACTGGGGACAGAAGGGTTCATTAATACGAACTCAAACTTATTTCTCTCACTTTTGCACTCCACATATGGGCGATTTTGGGGGTTTCTAAGAGAGAGTTTCCACATATTATTGCAAGATATGTAATCCCCCACTCACTTTTAGTTCAAATACATAAACATTAGGTAGATTTAACACTAAAATTAGGTAAAAATCAAGAGATTAGAGTTAGACCTAGTGTTTAATCAAAACTAAGATTTAACCTTATAATTCGCCATGTAATGAACTAGAAATCATGTATTTGTGATCCTTAGGTGATAGAGAACAACTTCCTTCGAAAAATCTTGGAATCCGGGCACGTGGGCCCGGGGTCAAAATTTAGGAAAACTTGTATCACTGGTTAGGAAATTGCTCAAACAATTAGAATTTGACCTTGTAAGCTTTTATTGACTAGTTCTTGCTTATTTTAATTAGATGGTGCATGTTTGGCTACTAATTGATGGTTTGGGCTTATTCTTGATATCGGAAGTGTGCTTCGGAGCGAGGTGAGTCTCCTCTGTAACCTCGTAAGAGGAAATTGTTCCCTTAGGATTAATGTTTGAGTGTGTGTTGCTAAATGCGGGGACTATGCACATGTTAGGTGACAAGAGCCCGTTTGTAGCTACTACTATGTTAAATGTCCAGGTAGCTTATGACCTACAACATGCCTACTAAATATATCTCTTATGTTGATTTGTTGTTGTGAACATCTAGTGTGTATTAGAGACTTAAAAGGGGATATGAGCATACTTGTATAGTTAATTAAGTTTGGTTTGGTATTTTATACCATTTATGTACCATGTGTGTGAACTTGATATTTCATCCTTATTTGTGGATCGGGCCGATCGCCTCGGTATGAATAGATGCATCTATAGGCGCGTCGTCGACCTTCATCAAGTGCACAGTTTATTTCTGTTGGTTCGGCCAGTCGCCTCGGTATTATGTGCGCATGTTAATTGTGGAAAAGCTTATACATGCTTTATTTTTCCATTATCTCACATGATAAATTGTAAACTTGATTCTGTAAAGTTCTTGACTTATACCACTTTCCATAAAGTGTTGATGCTTGTAAATTCCATGATTTGAACACATCATACTTATATATATTTTAAGTGACCTTAGTAAGTATCAAGTCGACCTCTCATCTCTACTTCTTTGAGATTATACGGGCTTCTTACTGGGTACATGTTGTTTATGTACTCATGCTATACTTCTGTACTTAAATGTACAAGATTTGAGGCAGGTGGATCTGGACATCATCCTGGTGCATATCAGTGAGCGCGTCTGGGACTTCGACGTTGAGCTGCATTCCTTTCTTGCCCATCTGCAGCCGAAGATGTCTTCCTTGTATTTTTTGTTGTTTCTGTCTATCCTGATTCAGACAGTAGGATAGGGTATTATTCTTTTTGTGTATATTCTACTAGCTGCCCGTAACTTGTGACGCCAGGTTCTGGCACACATGGTGGTAGATGTTATTTTGGGGTTGTATAACTGTCTTTATATTTTATTGATCTTTACTAGTTTTTTTTAACTTTAAATTGGGAAAAATCTATTATAATGTTTTTTGGCAAAGGTAAAATGATAATTTAATTATACTTCCGCGTTGGCTGGCCTGACAAATGGTGTCGGGCGCCATCATGACCTATTATGGAAAATGGGTCATGACACTTTCATCCTCTGTATATGGGAGTTCTTAACCGGCCAATACTCTACCCCATACAACATGGATGGTCTAACCATAACTCTATAAACAAAACAAAAGTTAATAGAGAAAAGAAAACAAAACAGAAGAAAAAAAGAAAAGAAACAAAAGTTTCCTGAACTATGTCCAACTTCATTCCCAAAGGATACGTTGACAGCCTCTCTCTGGGGTTCAGTAATACCAAAATAAAACTCCAAAGTCCCCCAAGGGGCAGAAGTTATATTGGTTCAGTGATGGCTTCGCCTGAAAAGTTCCAAAGTTGTAACTCAATCCAAATACTTTTTACCCTAAAACCTTCTTAAAATCCTTCTGATCAATCGGCAAAGAGATTCGAAATGGGAGGATAGAGTATCTTGGATCTGATACAACAAAATTAGAAATAAAATGATTGAGTCTTATAGGTGAAAACCCACACGGGCACCGTAAGGTGACACAGAGCAAAAAATTCAAAATGAGAGAGTCTTGTTAGTGAAAACCCACATGGGCACTATAAGGCGATGGTGAGAAGAGAATGAGAGTGGTCAGTTAGTGAAAACCCGTAAAGAGCACCCCAGGTCGAAAAGAGGATCCTCACATCCATCGGCATCGACAGAGTCCTTGGAAGGTTTCTCGATTTTGAGGCAAAGGTTGTGATGAATTGCTGAGAGTCAGATAGTTTACATAGATCAGGAATCAAGTCCAAAAGGCATGTCATGTTCATTGAAGTTCGCATGTACTCCAAATAAGTCCTTCTTTCCTTTCACCAAAAGGGAGACTTCCTGTTTTAAATTGATTCTCCACTCCATTGTTTGTTTTCTTTGAATCCCTTTCAGTATTACTCTATTCCGAAACTAAGACAAAGAAAGGATAGTAAGACTGATTTACAAGGGTCTCATTTGATACAAACCAATATGCAAAAGGCACCCAGCCTCGTCAGGGGCATCAAGTCGACCTCAGCTGGCCATGGGGGCCGATGCTTCGAAATCAAAACTCTCTGAAGGAGAAAATCAAATTAAAGTACCTACACAGGCAAAATAAAGTTAAAAAGGTTGAGTCCCATGTGGTTAATCTTCGTGGCAAAGTTTTGAAAAGCTAAGGTACCCAAATGATCTGAAATTGAAGTCGGAAAAAAAAACCAGAAATAAAAGGCCTATGAAGGCGAAACAAAGATGGAAAAGGTTAAGTCACACACGACTAGCCGTTGCGGTAAAGTTTCACGAGAACAAAGTACCCCAATGCTCCGATATTAAAAAAAATTAAGAAAAAAAGGTTAAAAAAAAGAAAAAAAAGAAGAAGAAAAAGAAAAAGGCAACAATTCAGAAGGGAAAGGCCTAAGAAGGTAAAATAAAGTCGAAAATTTGAGTTCCACCCACCAACTGTCATGGTAAAGTTTGGAGAAAACAGAAATTCTCCAGGGAATGAAATGAAATCGATCCTCAGGGACAAGCAGTTGCAGTTGAGATCCTCATCAAAGAAACCGAGCCGAGATTAAGTGATTGAAATAATCAAGTCCACAAAACTAACCACCGTTTCAAACCAAGAATTATTTTTTGTTTTATAACGTGAAACAGGTGCAATCCAAAGCAACCTTGCAAGAAGCAGGTGCAACCAAAGAGAAACTGCGCAAGGTGCAAGAAACAGCTTTGCAATAATCAATCAAAGAGGGAAGTATCCTCCAAATTCTTTCCGGTATTTTTACTTATTTTCTTAAATTAAAAAAAAATTGAAATGAAATGAAGAAGAAAAATTCAAAATCATGGTAGCATATGGTCTCCAATCTCTAGCTACGTCTTTCCCAACATAGGGTCTCATTCCCTAATCGCTACCAGCATAGCTTGGTAGTCTTTTACATTATAAGGTTCCACTCCATAGTTGATTCCCACCATAACTTGAGTACTTTTTTTTTGCTTTTCCAGCATAACCCGATGAACTTTCTTGGCATAACCCAAAGACTTCGTTTTCTTTTCCGACATAACCCGATGAACTTTTCTAGCATAACCCGTGGACCTCCCTGGCATAACTCGAGGACTTTTTTTTTCTTTTCCAGCATAACCCGATGAACTTTCTCGGCATAACCCATGGACCTCCCTGGCATAATCCGAGGACTTTTTTCTTTTCCGGCATAACCTGATGAACTTTCCCGACATAACCCGTGGACCTCCCCGGCATAACCCGATCATTTTTTCAGCATAACCTGGCTATTTTTCCAACATAAGGTCTCCACTCTCTAGTTGAGTTTATTTTTAGACATAGGGCCTCTACTCCCTAGTCGCCTTTCCAACATAGTGTCACCACACCCTAGTTGAGTTTATTTTTAGACATAAGGTCCCCACTCCCTTGTCACCTTTCCAACATAGGGTTTCCACTCCCTAGTTAAATTTATCTTGGACATAGGGTCTCTACTCTCTAATCGCTTTTCCAACATAGGGTCTCCACGCGCTAGTTGAGTTTATTTTTTTGCATAGGGTCTCTACTCCGTAGTCGCTTTTCCAACGTAGGGTCTCATCTCCCTAGTTGAGTTTTATTTTTAGACATAGGGTTTTCACTCTCTAGTTGCCTTTCCAATATAGGTCTCCACTCCCTAGTTCAGTTTTATTTTTAGACATAGGGTCTCCACTAACTAGTCGCCTTTCCAACATAGGGTCTCCACTCCCTAGTTGATTTTATTTTAGATATAGGGCTCCACTCCCTAATCTCTTTTTCTCAAGGATACACAATAATGATTTTATCGCTTTCATTAAATAAATAGTTTAAATCTTCTTAAAATAACTCACGAAATATTTCTAGTCAAAATTGAGGTAGAAAATTTCATTCATTTGTTTGCTTTAGTGCTTGAACAGGTTTTTACTGTGAGGTGCAAGGTTTGAGATGACCAAAACAAGAAGTCTCAATCCAAATAAAAGAAAAGAAGAAATAAGAAAATGAAGTTGAACTCAAGGTACAGAAGGGGAGAAAAGATGCGGACTACTCAAAATTTGTTTGAAGTAACAAGCTTTCCAAGTCTCGCCTTGATTTGAAGAGCTGAAGAAAAATGAACCAGCAATTGCAATTAACGAGCATCAACATTCAGATCAGAGTCTATGGGAAGAACCAACCAAGACCCAAGATGAAGCGTAGAAGGTTTATAGATATGAATCTTGTAACTCGTAGTTGATAGGCTTTAGTTAGTTTAGCTTCTTATCTTTTATTTTGGTGTAATAAGGAGCTCAACAAGTAGAAACAGCAGCAACAACAACGAAATAACAATTTTCCCGACAGTCCCAGCTAACAAAACTTTTAGAACTACACTGACCTGATCCCTTTTGCCGAGGATATGTAGGCAACCTCTGAAGCAAGGTTCGGTCAGGCTTTTTCAAACATACTTCAAATGGAGTTTCAAACGGGCAAAAATTGCTCGTAATTGCTCATTTTATCTTCACCCAAAAGCTCTTCATATTTCTGAGCAAAGAGGCGCAACTGTTTGCACTTAATTTTTGCCCTACATGAAAATAACTCGTAAAAAGTATACCAAAATAATTTAATTGATTTTTAGGAGTTGTTCTTTATGTAGTTGCATTTCATGTATTTTTAATCTTTTTAAAATCATAGGAAAAATTATAAAAAGTAGTCATTTTTTAATTTCATACCATCTTAGGTTTAATTTGCATGTAGGAATTAATTTTATTAAACAAAAAAGAAATCACAAAAATGATCATTTTTATATATTTAGATTTTAGTCCTTAAAATTAGCATTTTTTTTTTAGTTTTAAGTCAATTAGTTGTTTTAATGCTAAAAATAAATAAAGAATTTTAATTTCTAAAAAAATAGATTAATTTAGAATTTTAATTAATTAAAGAAAATAAAGAAGAAAAAAATAAAAAAATAAGAAGAATATATTTTTTGATCTTGTTTGTTTTAAATTTGGGCTAATTCCTAGGATGGTCCAAATTAATTTTAAACCCCGGCCCAATTTCCGTGACCTAATTTCCTTCGGCCAATTTCCCTCGACCCAATTTCCCTCGACCCAATTCCCCTCGTTAAGGCCCTTAAAATCTAGACCTGGAGGATCAGATTTTGGAGACCTATAAAAAGATTTCCCCTCTCAAGGCAGGAGCGCCATTTACACACAAAAAATATCAGAAGCTCTCTCTGGAAAAATTAAGAATGGCGATTCCAAAAAATGGAAAATAAGAGCACCCACTCGATTCAGTAACAAAGTTTTTAGCCGTTTTCATTTTCTTGGACACAAGACCAAAAAACAAGATCCAAAAATCGGGACTGCATTTTTGAATTCCCACACACTTGCATTTCACTCGACTGCTAACTTCTTTCGTCAGTAGACCAAAATTGAGTGTTGATCAATTTATGGAGTGAGGAAATCGTGTTTGCTGCTGCAAAGCTTTCGTATTGTATATTGTAAATTCGAAGCTTTTCTTCATTGAAAATATTGGAAGATTGCAACAGAAGGATCCATTCTTGTCCCTTTTCTTTTCCTTGTCTTTTATTTGAATAATACTTTATCCTCTTTGATTATTATATGTATGCCATATGAATATTTTGCTATTTTTCATGGTTTATTAAAATTTTATGTTTAACTTCCATTTCATACATTATTTGGGAATGATAGAAATATGGGATAGTATTTTGTTAATGGGGACTTAACTGTGTTCTGTGTGTCGATCTTCATGCATTTAATTTCAGGAACTCGTTTAAATGATTTAGCGCATTTGTTAATGGGACTATGAAGTGCTAATTACTATTTTTACGGTTTGTATTTGGGTTTAGATATAAGTTTATTCACTTTTCTTAATCAATAAATAATGTTCCATCAAAGTTAATTCCAAAGAAGTTAAATCTTACACTTTTCCACAATTGACTTCCATAACTCATGGCTTCACAAACAATCTCAAATTAATTTAAGGAGGTAAATATGAACATATGTATTGTTTTAATTGAGTACAAGTCTTTGAAAATAAATTGAGATGCGCCATTTACATTTGAATCACCTAATCTATGGCCCTCATATTAATATTAACTTAGATATAAAATAATCTTGAAACACTCGTAGCTTGCTTTAGGCTTGACTTAGACTATTATAGTGGTTATATATACGTTCGCGTACCATAATTACGAATTTTGCTGTAAATAAACTCGAGGGATGTGTTTATGCAACTTCAACAAAACTTTCGTAGTAAATCAACAAAAACGTTATTAATCATGGACGCGTTCGCGTGACATGATTTTGACGCTCCAAAAGAAAAGAGTATACGTACGCGTAACTCATTCTTTAATTACGGATAATTTAAGTGATTTAAAAGCGGTAAAAAGATAAATATGCATAGGTCCTAAAAAAGAGTAGTTAAACAATTTAAGACAAGTAATAATCACTAAGCGACCGTACTACAGCCAAGGAACCCGAGAATTCTTAACACCTTCTCCTGGGTTGAGAGAATTCCTTATCTAGAATTTCTGGTTCGCAAACTATTTAAAAATAGAACTTCTTCGATTTGGGAATTAAAATAAACCAGTGACTTGGGACACCATAATTTATTCCAAGCGGCGACTCTGATAAACTAAATAATATCATCTCAATTAATGTCACTTTAATTTGAAAAACTCCCTTACATATCACCCTCGTCGGATAGTGTAAAAAGAAGGTGTGACAGTCCCCGAGTCGTATTAGTTTGACTGGTACAACCTTGTGACCGGAGTCATTATTTTCGGGCGGAGCCTTTGAATCCCAAGTGAAAAATTTTCGGCATCCATATCAAGGGTATGCCTTTTTAGGGGTCTTACAAGTTCGATATATAGATCAAACTTTGAGATCATGTTTGTGCCTTTAATAACTTGGTACAAGTTTTTCATGCCCTACTTGAGGTCTTACAGCTTCGGATACTTGGTACAAGTATTGTTCATGCCCTACTTGAGTTCTTATAGATATTTTCACTTGGTACAAGTATGGTTCATGCCTCACTTGAGGTATTACAGATATAGTTGCTGCCTTATGTAGGTCTTACGAGATCGAGTCTACCGTTTGGGGTTTTATGGCCTTGGATTTTTTAATGAATGGTGATTGGCGATAGTCCTCGAGTCATTGAGGATACCTTGGCTTGGCAGTCGTTACTTGTAAATTTTGTGTTGCCTCATCAAGGGCTTACAATTTTGGAGATCTCGACCCCGAGGTCATGCATTTTTTGAGATTTTGACGCCAGTCCCCGAGTATTCGGGGCACTTTCAGACTTGGAGAAATTTTGTGATTTTCATGTTGCCTCATTGAGGGCTTATGATCTTGGAGTCCCAACCCAGAGGTCATTTATGTGTTGAGTTGTTGACGATAGTCCCCGAGTGTTCAGGACATTTTCGACGGAGGACTCATTTTACGGAGGTGCAGAGCTTCTTTTGGAGTGTGCGATGCTTTGATAACAGTGTTATCAAAGACGAAAAGTACAAAAAAGCTCTACGGTCCGTTGGGACATTAAGTGCAAAGTGCAAATAAAGCGTGGGCTTTAATGTATAAAAGGGCAACTGGAAAAAAAGTAAAAATATGTATATATAGTCTAAGACTAATAATTATAAGCATGAATAAAAAATATATGGACAAATAAATTGAAAAAAATTTACGATAAAGTGAAATATCAATTGTTTAATGTTGCCTTTTCAGGATTACACGCATTGGCAAATAAAAGCATGCCTAAGAGCTTTGATGGGATACTAAAGCACCCACAAAGCGAGCCCAAGCACTCAACATGTTTTGAGCCTCGCTTTAGGGCTTAAACGCGCCTTTGATAACACTGTTTGATAAAAGATATTCTTCAATTATTTGGTACAAGTATACATGTTTTTGTCGTCAGGGGTCGGGCTAAACACTCACGGTTCGTTCGACCATTTGGCCAGGCATATCGTTTTCCTATTCGGACCCTATTTGGCGTTTCTTAGCTTTTCCGAGTGTATGACCTTCAGGGGTGATGCCTCCCAATGTTTGCGGTCGATTGAAAAAGAAGCCTTGAACACTTGTTGGATCTTTCTTAGGCAGCATGTAAGTGTTGACTCGTTAAAAACTTTGCTGGTGAAACCCCTTTCTGGATAAAAACTCGGTGAAAGGAAAATAGAGCAGTAGATGCTTTAAAACCTTAAGGCCTTCAAGGTAGGATAGCACGTTAGCTGATTTGGTCGAGCGCCTACATAAAGGTTAGTATCAAATATGAAATGAAAAGGGAGATGGTTATACCTTAGTGTGGAATGTGTCGGCAATGTTTCGAGGACCGATATGTCGTAGTTACTTGAGATGAGGATGTGATATGGTCCGTTACTTTATTTAATAGGGCTTAATAGAAGGTGTAGTTTGATTGCCCTTCGACTCTTTCGCAGATGGAGGTATTGGTGCCAGTGACACGTCATGCACCGCGAACATTTCCCTTGTCGCATGTTGTTCCCTGTAGACGGTTCTAATCCCATCCTTTGTTGGAAATTTCATCATTTGGTGTAGAGTGGACAATACTTCTCTCATGTAGTGTATCCACATCTGTCCGAACATGGCACTGCACCTCATGTCTCCTTCGATGACATAGAATTTGGCCTTTTGTGTTGTGCTGACCACGGTGACTGGGAGGGTGATTTCTCTTTTCATTGTTTCACTTGACATGTTGAATCTATTGAGTACTCGAGTGGCGGGCATGTTTTGGTCAAGCAGTCTGAGCTACTCTATCGCCCTCAACCTGATAATGTTAGCCGAGCTACCTGTATCCACGAGTACATGTTTTATTTTAAAATAATTTACAATGAAAGATATTACCAATGCATCATTGTGAGGTTGAAACAAGGTGTCGGTTTCCTCTTCGCTGAATGTGAAGGCGTCCTTGGGTATGTACCCCCAGTTTCGCTTTTCTCTGGTGATGGATATTTTGGTCCTTCTCATCACAGGTTCTTGCGGGGCATCGGTGCCTCGCAAGATCATGTGGATGACATGTTGTGGCTCATTTGTTTCGTTTTTCATGGCTGCCTCTCTTTCTCGGAACTAATTTTTGGCTCAGTCGCTGACGAATTCACCAAGGTGACCTTTGTTAAGTAATCGAGCTACCTCTTCTCGGATTTGGTGGCAATCCTCAATCCTATGGCCATGCGTGTTGTGAAAATCACACACTAAGTTATGATTCCTTTGTGAAGGATCTAATTGTACACGCCTAGGCCACCCGGCGTCTCTGATTTTGCTGATGGCAAACACAATGTCTGATATATCAACATTGAAGTTGTATTCTGATAAGTGGGGTTCCCCCATTGGCCCTGCATTCCTATCAACTCTGGCTCTGTTGATGAGTCCCGAGGATCTTGTCCTCGGTCTATCCTTCGATCATTGCGGGGCGGGTTGTGCCTCGGGACGTACCTTCTGTCTTCGGTATATGGCTAATATCTTTCTTTGCTTGGCTTTGGTTCCTTCATCGGAAGCTTGCTGGGGTATACTGAGCCCGAGGGGCTCCCAGCTGGTCGTCTTTGGCTCTGATCTTCGACTATAATAATTTGTGGATGTCTAACCAGGTCACATCAGGATACTCGATCATATTCTGTTGCAATTGTTTTAAAGCCATCAAGCTTCATTCATTCAGGCCTTGAGTGAGAGCATGTACTGCCCAGTCATCAGAGATTGGCGGTAGTTCTATCTATTCCATTTGGAAGCAATATGAACTCTCGTAGCATTTCGTTCTCTCACTGGTTCATTTTGAACACGTCAGACTTCCTCGTTGCGACTTCGATGGTACCGGCATGTGCTTTTAAGAAGGAGTCTGCTAGCGTGGCAAATGAGTCTATGCATTTAAGAGCTAGGTTGTGATACCACATCATGTCCCCCTTCGAGAATGTTTCCTCGAACTTTTTTAGTAAGACGGACTCGATCTCATCGTCCTTTATGTCGATGCCCTTCACTACGCAAGTGTAAGCAGCAACTGTGAGCACGTGATTTTTTCCCTGCATGATTTACTCCTATAAAATTCTTAAAATTAGTGTTTTCCTTTTATTATTTAATTTTTAAGAATTAATTGCATAATTTTGTGTTTGTTTGTATTTTTGTGTGCATGTTTAATTTATGTGAATTATAAAAAAAATACAAAAATAGTGCATTTGCATTTAGGAACCATTTTTTTTTCATTTTTTAGGTTTATTAGTTAATTAAAATTACAAAAATTGAAAGAAAATAACAAAAATAGTTTATTTTTTGCATTTTTTCTTTTAATTTTCTAATTTGTCACCGTTTTCTTTTAAATTAGGACGTAGTTAATTTTTGAAAATTAATTAGTTTAGTTTTAGAATTAAATCAAGTCTTTTTATTTTTAATTTTTTATTTAACCAAAATCTAAAAAAAAGAAGAGAAATGAAAAGAAAATTAAAAGAATTAAGGGTCTTAATAAAAATGCCCAGCTTTTGGGCCAACCCAAACCAAAACCCAACAAATACCCGACCATCTGCCCCATACCTGTCCCAAAACCAACATTATCCATCCAGTGCACCCCCATAAGCCAAACGACCCCATTTCCACAAACATCGAATCAGGGCCGTTGATCTATTTCGATCCAACGGTCCGGAACTGGATCAACACTTACTACTTAAGTGTTTGAAAGCCCCCACCCCATCTCTCATCTCTCACAACACCCCCACCCTTTTCAGATAAACCCTAGCCGCCTCATTTTCCTCCACCGGCTCCACCGCCTACCACCGTAAATCGCCGCCCGAAAATCGCCTCCGCCGGCGGCGATTGTCCAAATCCCCCCAAATTTACACCATAGCTCCCTCTCATCCCCTTCTTTCCCAATCCACTCCCCGTTCCCCTCAAATCCTACCTAAATTATTCGAATAAGCAAATCCCGAATAGTCGCCTCCGCCGTGTATGGCGGCGCCTTATCCAATCTCAACCAAAATCACACCATGCACTCACCTTTGCCCCCTCTCCCCAAATCTCAAACTAGCCTCCCTCAAATCAAGCCAAAACCTCCCGAATCCTAGATCTAGGGTTCAAGTTCGAAGTCTAAAGG
Source organism: Nicotiana glauca (assembly GCA_026770625.1). NCBI lineage: Eukaryota > Viridiplantae > Streptophyta > Magnoliopsida > Solanales > Solanaceae > Nicotiana > Nicotiana glauca. The sequence goes on along the minus strand of MU713819.1, from coordinate 219,790 downwards.
AATTTCGGCCATGCAAGGGCTTCTCAGTGCATTGTTTGATCCTCAAATAATGCTATTTGTTTATTCTTGGCAAAGAATAAGCAGATAACATTATTTGGGGATTAAATATGAAATTCAGTCATTATTAGAGGCATTAATCGGTGAGTTCTTTGTTTCCACATCCTTTTCTTTCTTCTACATGTTTTAGTGTTTCTTTTGATTGAAATCGTTTCATGCTTAGTTCTTCTTCAGGTTTAATAGTTGCCTTAAATGTTTAAGTTTAAGTTTTCCCCTATTTTTCTTCTCAGTAGTTTTTCTTTAATTTTCTATTCTTATTTGTTTATTTTCGCTTGTTTTGTTTGATGATTGATAAAAGGTTTAATTCTGAGTTGAGTGAATTAAAATAATTTAGGCTTGAATCAGAGGTGATTTGAGTTTTCCCCAAACTCCATCTTTCTTATTCCCTGTATTTCATTTGATCATTTCTGAATAACCATAGTCACCACTAACTTAGTTAGAAGGGGCTTGGTTAGTTAGACCTTGGGATAGTTTAACCTAGGTTAACCATTTGAAGGGTAAATAGCAAGGTAACTAAGGGGTAAACTGGACAATACACCTAGAAGATATTTTGTTAACAGCCTTAGAAGCTTCTAGGAGGGGTTCTGATAGTAAATTGCAGGTCTAACTTGACCAGCAAGGCATAAATTGAAGGACTAACTAGCTAAAAAGAGAAATTAAAAAGGGACTAAAAGGTAAAAATAAAAGCTGAAGTTTGCCATAGTAACTTGCCTATAAAGGCATTGTTACTTGGGGTTCAATTCAGAATTCTAAGCATTGAAAAACTCCTGAAATCGAGACGGCTAAAACCTCCAAAAGACCACTGTTCCACTGAATCTTCTGGAGCTTTTTGAGTTTTTTCTTTTGTTAAAATAGTCCTTGAATGTTCAAAAGTTAAAAATGCGTTGAACTTAGTTGGTATTAAAGAATTTAGGTTCAGCTTGTTTGGGTGTTGATAACTATTTTCCATTGATACACTGCTGGTTCTAGTTTTGGGTTTTAAGTTGATCGTCCTCCGCTATTTCTGGGATATTGTGCTGCTGAAATATTGTCCTGTTACTGCTGTTGCTAAACCTACCGTCTCATTTTTCCTTGTCTATTTCTTCTTCCAGGTACAAATTTTTAATTCCTACGTAATGTGAAACCCAGTTTTGAGGATGAAATGAAGCAGCTCTTTCTTACACCTTAATATTAGTTTTAGTTTTGTGCTAAATGTTTGCTCCCTTTCATAATCATGTACCTTGTTTATCAGTGATGTAATTTTTAGTGTTTGTTCCCTTAGAATTATTTAAATCTCGAATTGTAACTAATGGTGGACTTTTGAGACTTTGATTATACTCAGATCCTGCTGTTTGGTCTAGAGGTGTAGGTTAATTCACAATCCATATTAGTTTGAATGTATAAGCAATTTGGGATTTGTCATGTTTTGTTGCTGTTTAATATATGTGAGCTGGATATTTTTTGTTACCTAGGTTAGGCAGTAATAATGGAGTGTAGTCTTTCATGAAACATGCAAGTTATTAGGAGTTTGACCTACAATAATGTTGATTTCTGTTAATACTTTCAAGGTTTTTACTATCATGCTTAAGGGGTTAATTTAAATCTTGAATCTAGGTTTAATATAGTTCATTTGTATAAATATCAAATCGGTTGGCTAATAGATGTTTAAATTGGTTCTTAGTTAATTCATGATCCATGCCTCAATGATTGAGTTTTTCGTACTTTTAGTTTCTTCCTTGCGTTCATTCGATTCTAGTTAAGAGATTTGCAAATTTAAAATTATTTTTTAATGCATTTATTTTAATTAAATGTGATAGCTTGAATTGGATTTCTTGATACTTCTCACGTTCAAATTGGATGTCTCTTTCCAATCTGGGCTTGTTCTAAGCCCAAGTATTACCAGCCTTTTGAACCAATACATTTTGCTAAATTGTGGAACGTTAGGGACACCTCCAAATTGTGCTTGTGCTGAGGCCCAACGTTAGACAGCTTCTTATGAAGCTGAATGAAATATCCTGCTTATTGGGCTAGCTTCGAGGCCCAATATGCTGAAAGCCTAAATTCAGTATTGAAGCTATTTAATATAAAAAATCAAATTTTAGGCCTTGGGCCTTTTAAGTTAGGTGGCAAACTTGAATTAAGGGGTTTTCAGTAATGGAGGTCCCCTTGTTTGAGTTTGGACTTGAACTTGAAGCCCAAATTTTCTTGAAAGCTTTGGTAGTAGTTACTTAATAATGCTAATTAATTAAGTTTTTTTAGGGATAATCCTTAATAGATGAGAATAGTTCATCTTTAGAATGTCCTTTTAAAATAAATTGAAGTGCGCCGCGCAAACAAAATTCACAAATTGCGTGGCCTTCTTTAATTATACTTTCAAAATCGTTAGAACATGGGACGTGCCATTTAGCGAACTTCCATGGACTCCCGCAAAGTTAACAATACGTTAGTTGCTTTAGGCACGTTATTTAATAATTTTACCTTCTCAAACTCGGGTGTGCATTTCATGTGACCCAACTCCAAATCCTAAAACATTGAATAAAATGTGTTTTAGATTACGGGTGCATTTCACATGATGCGATCCAAAGACACGTTTTAAACGACATTCAATTTTCCTTAAAATTAATTAAAAATAGTTAAAAGTAAAGATGCATATAAGTTTAAATTGTTTCTAAAATCAGATAATTATGCCGAATATAACAGTTGAGCGACCGTGCTAGAACCACGAAACCTGGGAATTCCTAATACCTTCTCCCGGGTTAACAAAATTCCCTACTCGGATTTTCAGTTCGCGTACTATTAAACATAGTCATTCTTTTCCTCGATTCAGGATTTTAAACCGGTGACTTGGGATACCATAAATCTCCCAAGTGGCGGCTCTGAATTTTTTTAATAATATAATCCTGTTTCTATTGTCACTTCATGTTGGAAATAACTCCCCTTACTATATCCCTTCCCAGGGGTGTAGTGAAAAAAATAGGTGTGACATCTCTGGCGACTCTGCTGGGGAAAAGAACCCAGAACTTTTGGTTCAGGGTTCATAATTCGAGCTTAGAATAATTGTTATATTTTGGCTTTATTTGATTTCTGTTACATGTTTGTTCTTAATGTGCTAAGTGTTACCGCTTTGATATTTTGTGAACTGTATATAAACTGCTACGAAACTCATCTTCTCTCTGAGTCTTCTAAATCATGAAGAATGGTGCACTTCGTGTGACTTTTTTTCTGTCCAGAGTCCAATCCCATTTTAGAACGAGGTTCGGATAAGTTGCTAAGCCGGTGAAGCTTTTGTATTTTCGGTACGCTGCCTCCCCCTCGGCTCGAGCTGTCCGCTTAAGTAAGCCAGGTCTAGTACAACAAACCCAGGTTTTGAACCTAGAATAACTCAGCCTCATACTGGATCCCTAGTAGGAACGTTTGTTTTCATCATGTGCATTTGACTTTGGAGACTCAACACAGGGGTTGGGTCTGTCTAGGACATGTGTATCCGAAATGAAAAAGACCATCCTGATGCATGTTACTTGCTACTTGTACATTTATTTGCTTTGGACTCGCATGCTGACCGGATCTTGAATATTGGAAAAAATTAAAAAAAAACAAAAAAGAAGAAGAGAGAAATAGCGGTGTAGAGGGTTAAGAGAGTTAATCACCTGTTTTGAAAATACCAATGCCCAAGTAATGTCGAAACTCTGCAAAATTTTTGAGGAAAAAGAGAGGAAAAAAATTTTCAAAAAATAGTTTGTTTTATTTTCCAAAAAAAAAGAAGAAAAGAGTCTTGTTTTCAAAAAATAATTTGTTTTGTTTTCCAATTAAATAAAAAGAAAAGAAAAAGAAAAATGTTTTCATTTTCAAACATAGTTTATTTTATTTGCCCGAACTACGCCAGTTTGATTCTCACAGGGTGTGGGATACGTAGGCAACTCCCATCCGGTCCAACTTCCTTTTTCTAAAAATAGCCTGAAAAGAACAAAAAATTTGTTTATATTTGAAAATAATTAAGGTGATACCATTCTTGTCAAAAATAGCCGAATGTCCCTAAAAGGCCGCCGGAAGGCTGCTTTGGCAAGAATAGCCACCTTTGGTCATTTTCCAAGGTTTTGGCCGGTTAGCCAACGCAGCCTTAAAATTTTCATCCCCGAGGTGCTGAAAGGCCGTGTTCGCAAAATCGGAGTCTTTTATTTTAATTTGAAAAACAAGAAAAAATGTCAATTTTGTTTTGAGTTAAATAAATCTTGATTTTTTCTTAATCACCTTAATAAATGTGTAGGATGAGCACGACTGAAATTGAACCTTTCACAGTCCTTAATGAGATCCCCTTAAGGCTTTACATGTGGTGGAATGATCTGGAAAAGGGTAGTAAAGACACAATGGTGAAAGTCCTAGAAAGTCTCGTCAGTTTATGCCAAGATCGGATATCATCGAAGCTTTAATAACTTTCTAGTCCAACTCGCAATGTATTTCGCTTCTCTGACTTTGAGCTTATGCCCACGCTGGAGGAAGTCGCGGGTTATGCAGGCCTTGATGGAAACCTGAGAGGTCAATATTTTTTGTCACCAAGATCGGTATCTCCACACCAATTTTTGGATCTACTGAGTATTAGCCGGGATGTTCAGAATAGGGACGTATCTGAAGGATGTTGTACTCTCATGTTCTTGTATCAACATTATGGTAATCCTCGAGGTTTCAAAGAGCCGAACCTTCGGCTGAACCATGCCAGAAATAGAAACAAATGGGAAGCAAGGCGGGGTTTTGTATTCATAGTAGCATTCTTGGGGGTTGTGATATGTCCATGAAAAGAAGGTAAGATAGAAATGGGCCTCGTAGGTATGGTCGATGCTGCAATTAAGAAGGCCAATAGCATTGTGGTTCCCCTGATCTTGTCTAAAATTTATAGAGCCTTGACTATCTGTCGGGAAGGAGGAAAGTTCTTCCAAGGTTGCAATCTATTACTTCAATTGTGGATACAGGAACATCTCTGTCACCGGGTGGGATATATAAATTACTGTTTGACCGGGTTAAGTTGCATTGAAAAGTTTGAAAAACGAGTAATGGGTGTTGAATTTCCTGAAGGTACTAAAGCTTGGCTTGTACAATTGAGATCCTTGACTACCGATAAAATTAAATGGGCATTTGGATGGCTTCCTGTCACTGAGGCGGTATACATGTCGGTTGGAGAGTGTTATATGCTCTTAATGGGCATCCGGAGTATCCATCCATATGCTCCCCACCGGATATTGCACCACTTAGTAAGGTTTCAAGTTGTCCCTAGTGATGAAGACCTGAGTAAACAAGTCATTGAGTTGGGTCCAAAAGCCACATTTCCAGAAGATAAAATTCGCAAGCTATGGAATAAATGTAGATTTCTCGAGCGTAAAACCATGGTTCGAGATCCAGCTAGAGGAGAAGTGGATCCTAAGTATAATGTCTAGTTCGAGAAACGATTCTAGATTCCCCAAAGATCTGCTAAGAGAGCCCATGTTCAGCAATTTACTAATGACTCACAAGAACAATGGGGTTGGATGGCAAAAGAAGAAAGTTACAGAGCCAAAATAAGAAACTGGAAAGAAAAGTTAAGGACCTGCAATTTGAAAATGGTCTGCAAGCTACTGCAGGTGAGGGAGAAAAGAAAATATTGACTCAAGAAAATGAGGCTCTCAAGGCTCAAGTCCGGAATTTGAAAATAGCTGTCAGAAGCACGAAGAGGAGTCGAGCATATGAAAGACTGATAAGCAGCCCGAAAAAGAAATCCCTCGAGTGCCAAGATGACCTACAAAAGTCAAAGGTTAATCTAGCAGAAGCCCGGGCTCAACTATTAGAAAATGCCAAAGGTCGAGCTCAATTTGTGCTACAGATGAAGAGAAAGTACGGAGGGACAATCACTCACTTGAAAGGAAAGGTAGCTACTTTTGAAAATGAGGCAGCCAAACAGGCTAGGGATTTTTAAGCTGATAGGGAGCACTGTTATGATCTGATGGCCCAAATGGAAGTAGGGATACAACAATTGCAAAGTCAAAACCTTCATGATTCTCAATTGTTAGAAGCCAGGAGTGAACAGATAGGGCGGGTGTTTCGAGAAAAAAGAAGAATTAGAGAGAGGATCTTAGCCATTGTTGATTACATTGCGATAAAAGGCCATGTGTGCGAGGATATGACTCGCACCACTTCCTTCGCCGCAGTGATGACTTTCGTCAAGCAGGTTATGAGTGATTTGGATTTCTTACAGGGGGATCTCATAGATAGGCCCGCGGCGAGGCCGAATGATGCCCTGTGGGCACCAAAAGCAATTGAGGCCGTAATGTATTCATGATTTTTTGAATCTGTATTGTCTTTATATTAAAGTCGGTCAAGTTTATCTTTGAGTTTGTATTTCTTTTAATGGAGTATGTCGGTTGTATTTCATCTTTTCGTCAGAATTTATTAATTTCTTAATCAAAGTCTGTTAGTTTTCAAGTCATTGTAATCAAAGTTTGTTTTATTATGAAAATTCAAAAATTCCAAAAATGTTTTATTATTTTTACCTTTCATCTCCAAGAACTACGCCTGGTCTGAGTCATTTGGGTTCATGATACGTAGGAAATATCCATAGGATTCGACCGTAACCAAATGAAAAAAGAGAAAAAGAAAAGAAAGGAAAAAAAAGAGAGAAACCAGAAGAAAGAAACAATTGCAAAACAAAAGGGAATGAGAAAATAAAAACAAAGAGAAAACAAAGGCAAGAACAAAAAAAATAGAAAGAAAGAAAAGAAAAAAAAAGTTTGCAATCGGAAATAAAGAAAGTCGGGATGACGCAAGCAACCGAGCAAATGCAATAATAGAAACGGTTAAATGCTTAAGGTGCATTCATCCCCCAAACATGCGGTTATCAAATCTGGTAAAGCCCTAACCACTAACAATGTTGTTGTTGATGTATTGAATCCAGGCAGGTGGTTAGTTGATTTCCATTCTGGCAACCATTCATACAACACCCGGTCAAAAGACAAGCTAAAAATGACCAACCAAGAACTGGAGGCGAGTATTGTTGACCCATCAAAAGACGTGGAGGAAGTTGATGTTACTGCAATGAAAGAAGAGATGTATAAGCTGAAGCAACAAATGGCTGAAATAAATCAAGCCTGGGTAAAGGGGCATCCACCACCGGTTTATCCTGCCAACCCAGCTTATATCCCACCGTTGGTTCAACCTCAAGATCCTCCCATAGTGAATTCATCCCCGGCCTTTCCTACCTACCAACAATGCTATGGCACCACTTCCCTAACACCACCAGCCCCACCACCCAAACCAGTTCCATACCCTCTCCCACCAACCACTCCTGTGTTTGTGGCACCTCCACCTGCTGCATTGCACCGATCTTCTAGTGAGCCTCTGTTCCAGACTCAAGATAACCATTATTATCCCCAAGAACCAACCTTCAAACCACCGGAACCATGTCCTTACCCTCCTCATTTTGACCTCTCGGCAGATATTGAGAAGCCCCCTAAGAATTCTGAACAGGAACAGATGGCTAGGAATGTCAAAAGCTTGGATCAATCTTTAAGGAATATGCAGGGGCCAGGTGGGATGGACTATAAAGACCTGTGTCTGTTTCCAGATGTCCAGTTACCAGCAGGGTTCAAGTTGCCTCAGTTTAATTTATATGACGGGCATGGTGATCCCATGGCTCATCTAAGAGGTTTTTGTAGCAAGATGAGAGGAGACGGTGAGAGAGACAAATTATTGATGGCGTACTTCAGTCAAAGTTTAAGTGGCTCAGCTTTGGAATGGTATACCCGACAAGATCATGGTCTGTGGTACACTTGGAATGATCTGGCTCAAGCATTTGCATGTCATTTTCAGTATAACATCAAAATTGTCCCAGACCGTTTTTCTCTAACAAAAATTGAGAAAAAGCCCGGGGAAAGCTTCAGAGAATATGGTTTCCGTTGGACAGAGTAAGCAGCGAGGGTTGACCTGCCAATGAAAGAAAGTGAAATGGTTGATTACTTCTTGCAGGCTTTGGAGCCCACTTATTTTGGTCACTTGGTGTTAGCAGTGGGGAAATCCTTTAATGAAGTGGTGAAAATGGGAAGCATGGTAGAGGAAGGACTCGAGACCAATAACATCATGAGTTATTTAGCAATCAATGCAACCACCCAGGCCATTCAAAGTGGCACAGGGGGCATACTAGGGAAGAAGAAGAAAGAGGACGTTGCGGTAGTTTAGTCAAAAGCTTGGTCTAGAGGCCCGTCAGCATACTATAACCAGGCTTGAACCTAGCCTCAAACTTACCCCCACACTCCATATAGCCCATAACAACATTACTACCCACCTCCAAATCCCCACTTCTCTGTCCATCATGCACAAACGTATCCTCAACCTCTTGCCCACGCGCAATAGCATGTGCCAACCTCACAAAATACTTACCCAACTCCCCAAAACACTTACCCACCTCTAAAAGCCTACAAAAATCCTCATGGAGCAGGTTTTCGGCCTAACCAAACCTTCAAGAATGAGGGGACACAGAAGCAAAAGACTTTCACTCCAATGGGAATCATATATCAGTCTATTCCACAGGTTGAGACAGTTAGGAATGTTGAGTCCAATTGAGCCTAAGTTTCCAAATCCCCTTCCGAGAAATCTTGACCACTCGTTGAGTTATGAATATTGTTCAGGGGCACTGGGGCATGACACAGAGAAATGCTAGAAGTTGAAGAAAGCCATTCATGAGCTAATTAACACTCGTCGGTTTGAGGTTTAGGCCCCAGAGGCGCCTAACATTAACTAGAATCCATTGGCGGCCCATCATGAGACCAATATGATTGAGATCGTGCAAAAGGTAGGAGAGCCTAAGAAGCCCTCATAGACTGTAATGATGATCAGGTCCAATGAAGTCAAACCGAGTAGCGAATCAAGTAGCGAGAAGTCACTGATCAAGGTGAAGGAAACATGTAGTGAACCAGTTGTGGCAATTGAAAAAGAACCCTCAAGCAGTGTTGTAGTAAAATAGGGGATAGCAAAGGTGGTGGTACCAGGAGCATCAAGCAAGCATGTTGTGGTTGTGGAAGGTGCTCGCACAGAGCCGTCATTCTCAAACCGGTAACCCATCTGCCAATGGTCAACAACAAGGCTATCCCTTGGAACTACGACCGAATGTCTGTGATTTACAAAAGGAAAGAGGTTAAAGAAGAAGTTTTTGAAACACACGGTCTGACTTGCCCGGGGAGATGCTTCGCCCCCGAGGAGTTGAGGAAATCTAAAACCTCAAACGATAATGCAGTGCTAGTAAAGAAAGTTGTGACCGAAGAAGAGGCAGAAGAATTCCTGAAGAAGATTAAGGTGCAGGATTATTCCATTGTAGAGAAATTAAGGAAAACACCTTCTCAGGTCTCCTTGATCTCATTACTAATCCATTCCGACGAGCACCATCGGGCATTGATGAAAATCTTGAATGAGGCCCATGTTCCCGGAAAAATATCAATAAATCACTTGGAGAAAATAGCAAACAAAATATTTGAGGTGAAAGGGTTACCTTCTCCGATTATGAATTGCCCGTGGAGGGTACTGAGCATAATAAGGCCCTTTATCTGACGATGAAGTACGAAGATTCTATGGTTACTCGAGTTCTGATCGATAATGGGTCTAGTGCAAACATTTTCCCTCTCTACACATTGAAAAGGATGAAAGTGGACGATGATAGAATTCGCAAAAACAACATTTATGTTCGAGGGCTCGACGGTGGGGGAAAAGATTAAGCGGATGATATAATACTAGAATTGACAATAAGGCCTGTTGATTTCACTATGGAATTCCAAGTGTTGGATGTGGTAGTTTCTTACAATCTTTTGCTAGGGTGACCCTGGATTCATGCAGCCAAGGTAGTGCCATCAACCTTGCACTAAATAGTTAAATTTGAATGGGACAGACAAGAAATTGTGGTGCACGGTGAAGATAACCTATGCGCCCTAGGTGATTCCATTGTACCTTTCATGGAAGCTGAAGACGACAGGGGTCCATGGGTATATCAGGTCTTTGACATGGTATCAATTGAAAATATCCCAGAAGGTGAGTTTGATCCAATCCCTAAAGTTGCAACCGCATCAGTTATGGTGGCTTTGGAGATGTTGAAGAATGGCTTCGTACTTGGCAAGGGCTTGGGTGCTTCTCTGCGAGGCATCGTACAACCAGTGTCTCTTCCCAAAAACTTAGATACTTTTAGTTTGGGGTTCACGCCTATAGTTGCGGACATAAGGCGAGCTAGAAAGCTGAAACAAAGAGCATGGGTTCTTCCAAAGCCCATCACGCGACTGTCCAGATCATTTGTCAAGCCTAGTGACATAAAGCGCTCAATGTCAATATTTCTCGGTTCATTGATCGATGCTGATGAAGATTTGGATAAAGGGTTTGAGAGGTTGTTCAATGAGGTAAATATGGTGAAAGCTGGAAAAGGATCAGGCAAAGTAGATGTGCAATTTATGGGGCCCTATGCAAAGATCAACAATTGGGAAGCTACTCCTGTTCCTACTCGGAGGGAGTCGTGGTAGTCGGCTTTGATTTTTCTTTCTGTTTAATTGGATTATTTCCAGGGTTGTAATTCAGATACTATGTTCCGTCCATTTGGATGAGTTAAACCTTGTTATCTTTAAATTTCAATGAAATGCAATTTCCCTTCTTTTCATTCCTGATATTTTTATTTTTATTTTTCTTTCCTTTCTTGTATAGTTATTTTTATGCTGGTTTCAATGACATGACATGTATGAGGAATCTCCCACCTAGTCTTAAATGCCAATATAATTCTAAAATAATAATACAAGAATTTGAGTGTGATGATGAAGTGGAATATGACGATGATGAGGCTTTTGAGGAGATCAGTAAAGAATTAAACCATTTTAAGGAAAAACCTAAACCTAACCTGAATGATACAGAAGCAATCAACTTAGGGGACCAAGATAATGTCCGAGAAACTAAAATAAGTTTCCATCTTGAACCACAGCTCAGAGAGGAGATAATTAAAGCATTATTTGAGTACAAATATGTTTTTGCATTATCATATGACGACATGCCGGGCTATGCACTGACTTGGTGGTTCATAAATTGCCCACTGACCCAGCATTCCCTCCTGTCAAGCAGAACCTGAGAAAATTTAAACCTAATATGAGTATGAAGATCAAAGAAGAAGTTACCAAGCCGTTGAGGCAAAGGTCAGGCAAAGGTCATTCGAGTCACACGGTATCCCACCTGGTTAGCCAATGTTGTGCCTGTGCCAAAGAAGTATGGAAGGACCAGGGTGTGTGTTGATTATCGTGATCTCAATAAGGCAAGTCCAAAGGACAATTTCACACTGCCAAACATACATATCTTAATTGATAATTGTGCCAAACACGAGATTGGTTCTTTTGTGGGTTGTTACGCGGGCTATCACCAGATCTTAATGGATGAGGAAGATGCAGAAAAGACATCATTCATCACGCCATAGGGAACGTACTGCTGCAGGGTCATGCCGTTTGGATTGAAAAATGCAGGGGCAACCTACATGAGAGTGATGACAACCATATTCCACGATATGATACATAGGGAGATCGAGGTGTATGTGGATGATGTAATTATAAAGTCCAGGAAGCAATCTGACCACGTTCGGGATCTGAGAAAGTTCTTCTAAAGGCTTCGCAGGTACAATCTCAAGCTTAATCCCACGAAATGTACTTTTGGTGTTCCATCTGAAAAATTGTTGGGATTTATAGTCAGCCGTCGAGGTATTGAATTGGACCCATAAAAAATCAAAGCCATACAATAATTGCCACCTCCGAAGAACAAGACCGAGGTGATTAGTCTATTAGGAAGATTGAATTACATCAGCATATTTATCACTCAGCTCATGGCAAATTGTGAGCCCATCTTCAAGCTGTTAAACAAGGATGCTACGGCCAAGTGGACACACTACAAGAAAAAGCCTTACCTGTGACCAACATTCAGGGACAAGTTGATAATATCGTCTCCAAAATTATATTTATTGGGACGAGATTATATTGTGGTCCTTAATTTTGTATTCTACTACAAAGGTACTAAATCTGGTCCCAAAAAAATTACCAACTGGTCCCAAATGATAATTGAGGGTCCATGAGCGGGAGGAGTGCCGCCAAATATAATATTAAAATTATTAAAAAATTATTATTTTCTAAAAATTAGGCGCCAAAATAATATCCTAATACTAAAAATTCCAAAAATTAGAAGAAACTCTCTATTTTCCCAAGCTTTGCCCTAAGTCTCTAAACATCCACGCATAACTCACACTTGCCACCTCTATGTTTTCCCAAGCTCTCAAAATAGGTGTTTTCTCAAAGCAAAGGTGCGAATCTGTTAGTTTGTGGATCGTAGGTCTACCAGTTTTCAACATCGCTCGTTTGCGAATCCCAGGTTTTCCTCCTATTCTGAGTTGTTCTTTTTCTTCTCTAAGATGGAATTCACTGTTTTGCTTTGCTTTATTCGTCTTCTTCTTCTTCTTCTTCTCTAACATTAAATTTGTAAAAGGTTTTACAATTTCTGGGTTTTTTATTTGTATAGTAAATAAAAAAATTATGGATTGGGATTCCTATTTCGATAATTTGATTTTTTTAAAAGTGTATTAAAGTTTGTAGTGTATTGTGTTCTGAATACTATGTTTCATACAAAGTGAATATCAATTTTAAAAAAGCAAATTATTTCATGGATGGAAGATTTAATTTTATGTTTTAAGTGTTGAGATATAATTTCGTACATTCGATGAAGGAACAAGGGGCAGACCATAGTGCCATTGTTTAGTTACATGTATAAGCATATACCCCAAAAAAGTGATTCGAAAAGTTTTAGCCAAAACCAAGCGAAGAAATCACTAGTTAAGGCTTTTATTAAGCTCGTTAATTACAATCACATTATGCCGACTCATTATACACTCGATGTAGATATGAAGGATGGTTCTAGTGTCGTGTCCTTGATCTGTTGTACTTTAGTTATTTCCTGAAGAAGTCATTTTTTGCTGCAGTTGTATCATTGACATCATTGCTGTTAACTCATTGTAGTTTTGGTGCATCATGGTGTTAACATCAATGGCCTTGCATTGACATTTTTTGTTGTTAAATGATCTTTCTGAATATGATTTGATGAAAAAGGATGACAATTACAAATTGAGGCCATTGATCCATTGATTTTCAGCTGGCACTTTGCAACTTTAATTTACTTTTTTTTAGCAAATCCACTAGGCAAGGTGCCTAGGGCTAGTTTTTATATAAATAATAAAATAATAAAATAAAGTAGCATGTTGTCTTACAACTAGTAAGACGATATTATATGTCAACTACATATGCCCTATTATCAATTTTGGGCTTGTGAATCCCAAAGTTGATAGTACAAAGTGATCTAATATTAAAATGAAAATTAATATCTAAAACTTCTAAAAAAACTAGCCTATAATAGAAATATTCATATTCTGCATCTACTACCATTTGTTTGGCATCATTGCATGTGGAAAATGAATTCTCAGCGCTTGTGTAAGCCATCTCTATTGTATTCGTGGTCCTCTTGTGTCTGTTGAAGATGTATTCCTTCGTTGCTACTACAATAGGAATCCAGATATGGATTATTGCCCTGCACCAGTTGATCAAGCACATTAGCATCCAGTTTCCAATACTGATTCTTTGGTGATCGTATGAAATTCCTCCTGCCATGTGATTTATATGTGTTGTAGACGATGTGGATGACAAGTTGTTCCATGTTTTGCAATTCAAATCATGTATATTTCCATTTGAAGACCAGCTACTCGTCCAAAATATAGGTAGTATGTGCCATCTGTACTTTTAGCCATCCTTTGAATAATGCCTGTTGTGTCTGCTTGCTAGGTCAAATATATTCCTTAGCATTTTTCAACATTGTACATGCAGTATGTCATGCCAACATTCCTTCATAATGCTGCAATATCCTAGCAAAAACCAATGGAAATCCCATGTCATGCTTGTCCGTACCCCAGCTTCCCTCCCTTTGGATTGAGTACAAAGTACTAATACCACCAAATGGAAGGTAGGCAGAGGATAGGGCACGACCACAGTAATGTATCCTGCAAAAATGATCAATATGTTAGTGTAAAAAGTAGCTTCTCCCCATTCCAGTATTATTCATATAATTGTCCAACTGTAGAGCAATATGTTTCCATTTGTTTTCTTGTGTTGTATGTTATTTTTCTCTTCACTTTCTTCTATGATTTCCATTACGATTAATATGGTTTGCACCGAGTTTGCCTGGCTCCCTGTATGATTTAGTAGTATCCTTTTATACCAGATTCCCTAGATAGAAATTTGACTCTCAAAGTTGCACCTGTAGTGAACATAGTTGAGGCATTCAGTTTTGTGTTGAATGTGTATGCGACCCATTGATGACTTTTGTCTAAAACTTGTTGAATCTATTCATATGATATTTAGGTGTTGATTTTCACTTTGATATTATCTCTAAACACCTCAAATACTCTAATATTTGCATGACAACAGTACCTGCACAAAGGCAGCATGGTACTCTTCCTAAATCCTATGCTTTTGTCTACCATTAACTTCCTCCTAGCGGAATGAGTGCATTGCACTAATACCACCAACTGAGAGTCCATCACATAGTAGGGCATAGGTATAGTAACTTTCCCTACAAAAAAGAAAATATTGTTAGTAAAAAATCTCATCACCGTGTTCTCTTATCTGCTCTTCTATATTTCTCTCCTCCAAATGGATTTGAGTATGAAAATCTATTATATTCCCAGATATCCTCCTGCTCTAGCTGTGTGTTTTGTATTCATTTTATGATTTTTTTTCTGGGATTCAATTTGTTGATGCCACACAATGAATCTGGCATGCACTAAAAATCTGGGCAACCCTTTCTTGTATCTCCGGTGGTGTAAGTTCCTTCTGTGTGCCTTCTTGAAATAGGTACTCCTTCTTAGGTCAAAATTGTCACCAATCTTTCGACAGTTGAAATTCCAAAACCAAAGTGCCTTCCTTAAACCACTGGAAAATCTCCATGCTTGCATGCCTGTGCTCACCACTGACGTCACTACCTAGGAATGAGCACATGGTGCTAATACCACCGAGGTGCTATTGGGAAGGGACGAGGATAAGGGTTTAGAAGCTCTACCACGTCTGCTAGTCAAGGACCGGGAACGATACGTAAAGACTCTATCGTTCTTGATAACGACTATATGCAAATTGATATTCCATTGCCTCTATCTACTGATCAAATTAAGCAATACACCCAAAAAGTTGAAGCAAGTAAGTTTTTTCAAATTTGTTGTATTTTTAATTGCATATGCCAAAGTAAAATGGTTTTTTGGTCCATGTTCTATAGGGAACGGACAGGAGCAAACTCCTAGATCTTCGTGCTCATCTTTAAGGATTTTTAAAAGTACAAGATCGAATTTTACCACATCTTCCAACAAAGAAATATGAACAATGGATAAAAACGCCTTGGTTCCTGAGAAAGAGCATATGCAAGACAATATTTTATTGCCTCCATATACTGATCAAGTTATGCAACACTCGCAAGCAACTGAAACAGGTATGATATTTCATTGCCTCCATATGTTCTTAATTTGTAGAACTAAATTTAATTTCTATAGTTTTTACCAAATTATGTATCCGTAGGTTCTTCATCTAATCATGGAAAGGTAAAAAAAGTTCGTGGAAGGAACAAGTGCAAAGAAGTTGCATCACTTGAAGTCAGACAAAAGCTGAAAGTAACTTTTTACAATAATCGAATGGTTGGAACAAATAGCAAATTGTTTTCGAGGCACTTGGGAAGAATCGTTCGTGACCGTAATATGTGTCTGTTGGGCGTATCATCGTGGAATGATATTAAGGAAGAAAAGTTGAATCATATATGGGTAACTATCGAGGTAACAACTGTATCCAAGAGTATAACTATGCATTTTGAATCATTTAGCTCGACTGCCTTTGTATACTGTACCTTGTCCTCCACGACAAAGTATGCGATTTTCATTGAAGTAGTTTATTGCCTTCTCTAGCTATTTAGTTGTGAAAAGATTTGGTTTGCCAATGATCCCTGCATTGATGATAGTTGTTGTTGTAGTAAGAGTCCACCATTTCGGTTAAAAAAAATTTGTTTCTGTCATTTGTTCCATCTCTTCTTGAATGTTTTGTTCATCAAATAGCTCATAAACAGTATAAGCAGCACTCCAATACTTAAGAATAAACCTCTGGATATAGGAGTGAGGAGAATTATGCATTTCAGGTATGCCTAGTGTTATGTATAACCTGGTCTGGTAATTCATTTCATCATCTTTACAAAATCTTCCTTCAGAAAACAGAGATCAATAGGAATTTATTTCTACTATATCTGGAAGCTGAGTTATTGTTTAGGTTTATTAAATTTACTAGCATCTGAACACCTACATTAAGTTCACTGAAAAGCTCAATGATACTATCAATCCAAATGTTGTAGGATACATCAGGTCTAAGGATGAACGTGTAGAAATGTGTTAATTTGTCTATTTCACATTCTCATTCCTTCTTGATGGGGTAATTCTGGCCTTGGTAGGAAAGTATAACATGAAGTTTCTTCATCTGTGTACCACAGATATCTGGCCCAAACATAAAACTACAGCAACAAGCAAAATAAGAAACATATATCAGAAAGTAGGCTTCCAGATCATATAGTACGATGACACAAACAATAAACTGGGGGATATGCAAAATAAAGGGGCAGCTCTTCCCTTCGACATATAAGGAATTACATTCTTTACTTCGCGCTGCTTTTCGACTCTGATTCGTTTATTGAATTATCAGGAACTCTTAGAACTAAGATATTCAGGTACAAATTCCACCCATGAATTTTGATGTAAATGCATATTTACCCAACTGGTGATCCTTATCTAATCAGGGTTATAGGTAAGACATCCAAAAATAGAGAGTGGTTATGCTGCTAAAGGATATCGGATCAGGGAGATCACTGGCATGTTTCAAAGGCGTTAGGTCTAAAGGTGTTAGGTTCTGAGCTATGAAGATCTAAAGGAATTATTTCTTCTTATCTTCATTCTCATCAAGCTTGAGAGCTTCCTTGGTAGCAGAAATAAGCTTTTTGGCCTTGAATTCCTTCACCTAGCCAATTGAATACTCATAAATGACATCGACCATATAAAGAACCTCATAGCCCTTCTTCTGCATTTATCAAGGAAGGGTGAGTTCTCAACAACCTTCTTGCTCTCACCAGTAATGTAGTAAATATCATTCTGGCCTTTCTTCATTCTGGTCACATAGTCCTTCAAACTGGTCATCTTATCATCGCTCTTGGTTAATGGTACCGCAACAGTTTAGCAAACTTAGACCTGTTTTGGGAATCCTCATGGATGCCAATCTTGTGGTTCTTTGAGAAGGCCTCATAAAACCTGTTATAGTCGTCCTTGTTCTCAGCAATTTCGAAGAAAAGCTCAACACACTTCTTCATCAAATTCTTACGAATAACCTTCAGGATCTTGTTCTGCTGCAACATCTCTCTGGAGATGTTAAGAGGAAGGTCCTCTGAATCCACAATACCCTTCACAAAGCTCAAGTATTCAGGAATCAACTCCTCACAGTTGTCCATAATGAACATACGACGCACATACATCTTGATATTGTTGGGCTTCTCCCTTGTGTCGAAGAGATAAAAAGGAGCCCTCAACAAATATTATTGGGCTTCTTCATTGGGGTTTTAGTATGTTTGTCTTCAGGTTATTATGTGGACTTAAAAAATTCATTACATTCCTTTAGTATGCTTTTCTAATTAGTATGTTTGGTTATAGGGTTTCAGTATGTTGTGTGGACTTAAACAATTTATTCATCACTTCTTTTATTGTATGGACTTAAATAATTCATTCATTACCTTTTTTATTGTATGTTTGGTTATGAGGTTTCAGTATGATTTTCTAATTAGTTTCTCTTATATTTCCCTATAGCCTTGTTGATGTTGCTGGACATGGTGAATTTAGATTGCTTTTTGGGTAAGCGATTTAACTATTTCTAGTTTAAAATTTATATATGTTTTTTTACCAATAGTATTTATCATCTTTTCAAACTTTTGTGGTCACATGTTATGAAGATTTAAACTACAAGTCAAGATGCAATTTTAGAACATGCACAAGCTCATTATTATTTTGCTAGCACTGTTATGCTAAAAAATGATATCATCATAGTCTAGCTTAGGATGTTAACTAAGATTTGTTTGTTAAGATGTTGACCAAATATAGAAAGTAACATCATCATGGGTTGTTAACTTGATATATTATCTTTAGTAACTAGATTTTTCAATACTAATTTGATATTTATTGGTATTAATATATATTTATGCGGCATTGAGCTTTGGGACTATTCATGGTTAATAAGAGACCATTAATATGAATGCTAAATAAAAAAATTATTTTAAATAGGGACCTCGTATATAAAACATAATCTAGGACCAGTTAAAGGTTGGTTGCTAAAATGGTTTAACGATTAACGATTAGAATGACGAGATATGTAGTCTAAAGTATTTCGCGACCAGGTTTTTTACCCATCTATAAAAGATAATTAGCGACCAGGTAAAGGTTGGTCGCTAAAAGGGTTTAGTGACGGGAATATAGATATTTCTCATCGTCTATTAGGGATGAGATATGTAGTCTCTAAAAGTATTTCACGACCATAATTTTTCCAGTCTCTAAATCTATTTAACGACCAGGTTTTTTGACCCGTCGTTAATGACCTTTTGCGGCGGAGGCTATTATGACGGGTTACGACCAGCTTTTCCTCATCGTAATAAACCCTTGTGGGACCAGATTTAGGCTTTTAAGGACCAGATTTCCCTTCCTTAAAGGACATTTTTCTTGTAGTGACAGATGAATGTCAAGAAGCATTTGATAAGATAAAAAGGTATCTGTCAAACCCACCAATGTTGGTCCCTCCAGAACCAGAAAGGCCTTTGATTCTACATTTGATAGTTTTGGACAACTCGTTTGGATATGTGTTGGGTCAGCACGACATCACCGGCAGGAAAGAGCAGGCCATATACTACCTCAGCAAGAAGTTCACACCTTACGAGGTTAAGTATAATCAGCTTGAGAGGACATGTTGCACTCTGACTTGGGTAGCACAGAAGTTGAAACATTACCTGTCATCGTATACCACTTACCTCGTCTCTCGGTTGGATCCATTGAAGTACATCTTTTAGAAGCCTATGCCCACAGGAAGGCTCGCAAAGTGGCAAATCTTGCTCACAGAGTTCGACATTGTTTATGTGACCCGAACTGCAATGAAATCACAAGCGTTGGCTGATCATTTGGCTGAGAATCCAGTAGATGAGGAATATGAACCTTTGAAGACATACTTTCCTGACAAAGAGGTAATGCATGTTGATGAGTTGGAACAAGCCGAGAAGCTAGGATGGAAACTTTTCTTTGATGGGGCTGCCAATATGAAAGGCATCGAGATAGGAGCGGTACTTATTTCTGAAACAAGGCAGCACTACCTTGTTACGGCTCAGCTTTGTTTCTATTGTACTAATAACATGGCCGAGTATGAGGGCAACTTGGACATTCTGGTACACTAGATTCACAGAGAATGGGAAACACGGGATTTGAAGCTTATACCGTACCGACAATATTTGTGCGATCTTTGTCAAGGGTTTCAATCAATAGAGTTCAGGCACATTTGAAGGATTCATAATGAGGTTTCCAATGCTTTGGCCACTTTAGCATCAATGTTGCATCATCAAAATAAGGCTTATATGGACCCTCTGTAGATTCAGGTCCACGATCAGCATGCCTATTGCAATATGGTGAAAGAGGAACTTGATGGTGAGCTGTGGTTCCATGATATCAAAGAATACCTTAGAATGGGAGGCTATCTAGTACAGGCCACAGGGGATCAAAAGAGAGAAATTCTACATTTGGCATGTGGAATTTTCTTCAGTGGAGGGGTATTGTACAAATGAACTCAAGATCTTGGCTTGTTGAGATGCGTAGACGCTAGTCAGGCCATAGCTATCATGACTAAAGTACATTCAGGGGTTGGTGAACTGCATATGAGTGGTTACGTATTGGCAAAGAAGATTCTCCGAGCAAGTTATTATTGGCTTACTATGGAGCGGGATTGTATCAGTTTTGTGCGTAGATGTCATCAGTGTCAAGTGCATGGAGATTTGATTTACTCTCCACCATCAAAATTGCACACAATATTCGCACCATGGCCTTTTGTTGCGTGGGGGATGGATGTCATTGGGCCAATTGAACCAGCAGCATCAAATGGGCACAGGTTTATTCTGGTAGCTATTGATTATTTCACCAAATGGGTCGAAGCTAAAACATTCAATTCTGTAATCAAGAAATCAGTGGTCGATTTTGTGCATTCAAATATCATTTGTCGGTTTAGGATACCAAAGGTGATCATTACAAACAATGGGGCCAATCTTAATAGTCATCTGATGAAAGAGGTATGCTAGCAATTCAAAATTACACATCGAAATTCCACTCCTTAACACCCCAAGGAAAATGGAGCAGTTGAGGAAGCAAATAAGAATATAAAGAAGATACTCCGGAAAATGGTGGAGGGTTCTAGACAGTGGCATGAAAAGTGGCCTTTCGCATTGCTAGGTTATCGCACTACTGTCCGTACTTCAGTAAGGGCAACCCCTTAATAGTTGGTGTATGGAACTGAGGCGGTGATACCTGCAGAGGTGGAAATTTCGTCCCTTCAGATTGTCGTAGAAGCCGAGATTGATGAGGATGAATGGTCAAAGCCCGCTTGGAGCAATTGAGTTTGATCGATGAGAAAATATTGGCAGCACTATGTCATGGTCAGTTGTATCAACAAAGAATAGCTAGAGCATATAATAAGAAGGTGCGCCCGTGAAAGTTTGAAGTGGGTCAGCAACTGCTTAGGTGTATTCTTCCACATCAGACCGAGGCCAAAGGCAAGTTCGCCCCAAATTGGCAGGGGCCATTCATCGTGACGAGAGTTATTGTCCAACGGTGCTTTGTATTTGACAGACATAGAAG
This sequence comes from Nicotiana glauca, assembly GCA_026770625.1. Classification (NCBI taxonomy): domain Eukaryota; kingdom Viridiplantae; phylum Streptophyta; class Magnoliopsida; order Solanales; family Solanaceae; genus Nicotiana; species Nicotiana glauca. The sequence goes on along the minus strand of MU713819.1, from coordinate 198,753 downwards.
ACAAGTGTGTTGAAATGGTCATCAATTCCGATACGATCAAGAGATATTATGTATGATTTCCTTTGAATTTATTGCATTTTCTTGTACTTATCCTATTTTGAAGATTGGAATGACAAAGACATTTGGTTCTGCTATCTAAATATTTTATCCTTTGTTACCCCTTTGAGCCTCATTTATTTTGTTTCATATCCCTCTTTTCGTATCAATGAAAAATTCGTAAACACAAGCATGGAAAGTAAGTGAAGGGAAAAGGTAAGGAAAACAACGAAAAGAGAGAGAAAAAATGGAAAAGGAAAAGAAAAGAAAAGAAAAAGAAAAAGACAAAAAAAGACAAGAAAAGAAAGGAAAAAGAAAATAAGAAGGCAAAAAAGAGAAAATGGAAGAAAAGAAGAAAAAACAAAAGTCACAACAACAAAGTAATTTTATGAAATGAACAACGTTCGACCTGATTCCTTTTAAGGATACATAGGCAGCCTCACGATTCGGTCTCATTAAATAGAAATCCAAAAGTCCCCAAGCAAGAAATTGGGGCAGAGGTTGTGATTGTTTGAAGAAAGCTAATTCCAAAAGTTGTAATTTTGAACCCATAGTGAATTATTTTGAGCCTTTGATATCCTTTCTTTCTAACCCTATCCAAAATCCCACATTACGGTCCAAAGAAAGACCTTCTGATCAGTCTTCAGGAAATGCCAATTCGAGTAAGAAGAGGTAAAACATGTCGGGGACAACACTTTGGTACAAGCAGAAAATGGTAAAAATGAGAGAGTCTTATTGGTGAAAACCCGCACGGGCACCGTAAGGCGACGCAAGCTGAGAGAAATGAAAATGAGAGAGTCTTATTGGTTAAAACCCTCACAGGCACAGTAAGGCAAAAGTGAGTTTTCAATTAAGAGAGTTCTGTGGTGAAAAACCGTTCAGGGACCGCAGGATGAACAAGGTTATGGTTGGAGAAATTAGGCTATGGAATTTCGGGGTAACAAAGCAGGGCAATTGAAAGTTGATTGGTCGGATGGATTGGACTGATTAATCCGAAAGGCATGTCATGATCAATGGTACCAGCTGTTCCACTCAGATAAGTCTATTTTCCTCTTCTCTCCTTTTTGTAAGTCGTCCGGTTGTGGATTCTCCTTATCCTTAATTCTCAAGGTCATTGCATTTCATTCCTTTTGAGGCTTGTTCTTTAGGATGTTTCAATGTCAGTCTTGTTCAAAACAAAGAAGAAAGGACGTCAAGGCTCATTACCAGTTTCCCAATTGCAAAGCACATTGGGGCCAGAACTTACCAAAGATGGTGTGATGCAAAGTAAGATAAAAAGGGTTACCGAAAGTTTCATCGGTAGATTGATTGGGTTGTTTCGTGGGGTGATGCAATGTTTTAGATAAAGGGGTCAGAAATGTAAAACAACAGTATGGGATAGAACATTCGGGTCATCAATAGTCATGGGGTTTGAAAGTCAATCAGAAAGTCAAGCGGTTCAAGGTCATCTCGGGAAGCAGGTCAAAGTAAAACACAGCAGCGGTGACAGCTTCAGTAAGAATACCATCAACTAACCACCATTTTAAACTGACAATATTTTTCTTTGATTAAAATATGGGTAGAAAGTTGTTGTTCGTTTCGGAGAAACTCTCCGTAGGGGAATGGCAAACACCAAAATAGGTATGACTGTAAATTCTCAGGACCCTCCTGGAAAATGGGGCTTTGTTTAAATTTAAAAATAGTCATGAATAGCATAATTTAACATAAAGGAATATAAGTTAGATTCAAAGATTGCATGTTTAAAATAGGATTCAATTGGGAGTTTTCAGGACCCTCATGGATAATGGGACGTAGTTTTAAGGTCTGCTTAGATAACAAGATATAGTGGAAGTCATACCTTCAGTACATTTAGCTTATGTTAAAACTGTCTTTTAACTAGAAGTTGTCCGGACCCTCCTGGAAAATGGGACCTAGTTTAATATTCAAACAATCAAGAGTAACATAATTTTGCATAAATACACCCCAAAGGAATATAAGTTGGCTTTGAAGTTTGCATTTTTAAGATAAGATTCAATTAGGAGTTGTCAGGACCCTCATGGACAATGGGGCCTAGCTTTAAGATTTCCATTAGATCACAAGATGCAACGTAAATTCTGTTGTATAGTAGTATAACTCAGTCGTAAAATTGTCTTTTTAAAGATAAGACTTGATTGTCAGGACCTTCTTGGATAATAGGATGTAGTTTAAGACCCTCTTAGATAAAAGGACTTAGCGGAAGTAATACCTTTAGAAGATACAACTTATATCTATGATTGTTGTTTAATTAAGAGTTGTCAGGACCTCCATGGATAAGAGGACTTAGCTTTCAAATTCTTAATAATAGTTGGTAGAATTATTCACTTTAACACTCACCTATGTTCCCACCTACCAAAACAGGGCAGAAAATTTTTTTTGTTTTGTTGAAGTCAGGAGCCCGCCTGGAGAACAAGGGAGCACATTTCAAATTAGCAGTCAGGAGCCCACCTTGAGAACAAGAGAGCACATTTCAAATCAGCAGTCAGGAGCCCGCCTGGAGAACAAGGGAGCACATTTCCAGTCAGCAGTCCGGAGCCCGCCTGGAGAGCAGGGAATAAATTTCAAGTCAGCAGTCAGGAGCCCGCCTGAAGAACAGAGGAATACATTTCAAGTTTTAGTAGTCAGGAGCCCGCATGGAGAACATAGGTATACATTTCAAATTTTAGTAGTCAGGAGCCCGCCTGGAGAACAGAGGCATACATTTAAAGTTTTAGATGTTAGGAGCCCGCCTGGAATATAAAGGCATACATTTCAAGTTTTATTAGTCAGGAGCCCGCCTGGAGAATATATGTATACATTTCAAGTTTTAGCAGTCAGGAGCCCGCCTGAAGAACAGAGGAATACATTTCAAGTTTTAGCAGTCAGTAGCCCGCCTGGAGAACAGAGGTACACATTTCAAGTTTTAGCAGTCAGGAACCCACGTGGAGAACAGAGGAATACATTTCAAGTTTAAGAGGTCAGGAGCTGGCTTGGAGAGCAGAGGAATACAATTCAAGTTTCAGAAGTCAGGAGCCTGCCTAGAGAACAAAGGAGTACAATTCAAGTTTTATCTTTCAAGTTTTACTGGTATTTGGTAACATGATATGCACCCAGCCACCAAACTGGGGCAGATAATGTTCTTTGGTTTATCTATTTGTTGAAGTCAGGAGCCCGCCTAAAGAACATAGTAATACATTTCTATACAGCAATCAGGAGCCCACCTGGAGAACGGGGAATACATTAAAGTTCAGTGGTCAAGTATCACCCGGAGAATGAAGAGACATCTCAAAGTATAGTTGGTAGTCAGGTAGCCACATGGAGAAAGGGAAAAACATCTCAGGTCACAATTCAAGGCAACAATAGAAGGATATCACCGGAAGAGTACAAATCAACAAGACAGCAAGAACTACGAGAGCAAGTTTGAAGATATAGATAGGATTTTTGTAATGCATAGATCGTAGATTAGTCTAGCTTATTTTTATTTTTTACATGGTGTAATAAGGAGGTCAGCAAGCAGTAGCAGAAGCAACGACAGTAAAATTACAGCTCTTGGTAGTCCCAGCTGCCAAAACTTCCAGAACTACACTAACCTGATTCCTTTATAGCCAAGGATATGATGGCAACCTCTAAAGCAAGCTTCGGTCAAACATTTTTCAAAAAAAAAAAAAATGCATCTCGTGGGGTGTCGTATGGGCAAAAATCCCTCATAGTTTCTTATTTATCTTTGCCCGAAAACCATTCGTGTCTCCGAGCAAAGAGGGGCAGCAGTGAGCACGTGATTTTTACCCTGTATGATTTACTCCTACAAAATTCTTAAAATTAGGGCTTTCCTTTTATTATTTAATTTTTAGGAATTAATTGCATAATTTTGTGTTTGTTTACATTTTTTTTGTGCATGTTTCATTTCTGTGATTCATAGAAAAATATAAAAATGGTGCATTTGATTTTAGGATCCATTTTGTCATTTTTTAGGTTTATTAATTAATTAACATTATAAAAATTGAAAGAAAATTACAAAAATAGTTCTTTTTGCATTTTTTGCTTTTAATTTTAGAATTTGTCATAGTTTTCTTTTAAATTAGGACGTAGTTAATTTTTGAAAATTAATTATTTTAGTTTTAGAATTAAATACGATCTTCTTATTTTTAGTTTTTGTATTTAACAAAAATCTAAAGAAAAAAAGAAAAAGAGAAAATGAAAAGAAAATTAAAAGAATTAAGGGTCTTAATAAAAATGCCCAGCTTTTGGGCTAGCCCAAACGAAAACCCAATAAATACCCGACCATCTGCCCCATACCCGTCTAAAAACCAACAATACCCGTCCAGTGCACCCTCATAACCCAAACGTCCCTGTTTTAACAAACATCCAATCAGGGCCGTTGATCTATTTCGATCCAACGGTCCGGAACTGGATCAACACTTGCTACTTAAGTGTTTGAAAGCCCCCCCACCCCATCTCTCATCTCTCACAGCACCCCCCCCTTCAGAGAAACCCTAACAGCCTCATTTTCCTCCACCGGCTCCGCTGCCTACCACAGTAAACCGCCGGCCGAAAATCGCCTCTGCCGGCGGCGATTGTCCAAATCCCCCCAAATTAACACCATAGCTCCCTCTCCATCCCCTCTTTCCCAATCCACTCCCCGTTACCCTCAAATCCTACCCAAATTGTTCGAATAAGCAAAACCCTAATAGCCGCTTCTACCGTGTACGGCGGCGCCTCATCCAATCTCAACATAAATCACACTACGCATTCAACTTGCCCCCTCTCCCGAAATCTCAAACTAGCCTCCCTCAAATCCAGCCAAAACCTCCCAAATCCTAGATCTAGTGTTCAAGTTGGAAGTCTAAAGGAATTCCGGCCATGCAAGGGCTTCTCAGTGCATTGTTTGATTCTCAAATAATGCTATTCGTTTATTCTTATCAAAGAATAATCAGATAACATTATTTGGGGATTAAATATGAAATTCAGTCAGTATTAGAGGCATGAATCGGTGAGTTCTTTGTTTTAGTTCTTTGTTTCCACATCATTTTCTTTCTTCTACATGTTTGAGTGTTCTTTTGATTGAAATCGTTTCATGCTTAGTTCTTCTTCAGGTTTAATAGTTTCCTTAAGTGTTTAAGTTTAAGTTTTCCCCTATATTTCTTCTCACTGATTTTTCTTTAATTTTCTATTCTTATTTGTTTATTTTCTCTTGTTTTGTTTGATGATTGATAAAGGGTTTAATTCTGAGTTGAGTTAATTAAAATAATTTTGGCTTAAATCAGAGGTGATTTGTGTTTTCCCCAAACTTTGTCTTTCTTATTCCTTGTGGTTCGTTTGATCATTTCTAGATAACCAGAGTCACCACTAACTTAGTTAGAAGGGGCTTGGTTAGTTGGACCTTGGGGTAGTTTAAACTAGGTTAACCATTTGGAGGGTAAATAGCACGGTAACTAAGGGGTAAACTGGACAATACACCTAGAAAATATTTTTTTAACAGCCTTGAAAGTGTTTAAGAGGGGGTGTAGTAGTAAATTGTAGGTCTAACTTGACCAGCAAGGCATAAATTGAAGGACTAACTAGCTAAAAAGAGAAATTGAAAAGGGACTAAAGGTAAAAATAAGAGCTGAAGTTTGCCCTAGTAACTTGCCTATAAAGGCATTGTTACTTGGGATTCAATTCAGAATTCTAAGCATTGAAAAACTCTATGCATCCTCAGTATCTAGGCCGCTAAAAGTAGAAGGATAATATTTCTTGAACCTTTAAAGTCTAAACTGCTCCTCTTCAAATGCAACTGCCCTAACCTCGAGCTGAACCGGAAAAACATGCTAAATTATATAACCTCTTGGACCTGATCAACATGGAATCGCTGCTCTAGAGTACAGGCTGTAGGAGTCTGATATTCTCCCCCGGCCTGAGATATGGATGGTGCGGTGGAATTAACCTCGCCTGAGCTAGAGTGCCTAACATGAATAAGAACTGTGCGAGGCTCTCTTGTTGTGTAGGGGTGTCAACAGGCGCCTCAGGTGCCTGCCCCCAACTGGAGCTATTGGTGGCTACTCTATCATAGCTCGGGTAGGTGCTATAGCGGCACAACATGCCCCTCCTAGGCATCTGCCCTAACACTAGCTTTTCACAGCTCTAGTAGGGGGCGCAACTGTCTGATCGTAGGATCCAATAAATAAATTCACATGATAAGAAATCCTCGAATTGTTTCCTAACAGTTCCATAGCCTCTCGAAGATATGTACAGACGTCTCCGTACCGATCTACAAGACTTTAGTAAACCTGCTTATAACTCATAACACCTATGACCCTAGAGCTCTAATACCAACTTGTCACAACCCCAATCTCCCATCGTAGGATATCGTGATGGCACCTAGTCTCTAAGACTAGGTAAGCCTAACATACATGGAGAAATATCATAAATAATAATAGAACTTCAAATTTAAACCAACTAGTTATCATAAAAGAACTCCACAATACAACTAACAGTAACTCTCAAAATTTGGTGAGATCGAGTCATACACTCTACACGAATATACTGAAATATCCCTAATACATCGTTGTCTAAGTAAAGAGTAAGTAGTAGAAAAAAACAAGGACATAGGGTAACTCTGAGGCCTGCATATCTCAAGCAGGTAGTGTGAGCATGTAATTTTTGCCCTAAGCACATTATTCCAAAAGTTTCAAATGAAATGATTTTACAGTTTTTATGAATTTTGTTGCATTTTTGTGTTAATTGGTTGCATAATAATTTATATTAAAAATACAAAAAAAATATGCATTTGCATTAGGAATTTAATTTCACATTTTTAGTATTAAGTAGGTATTAATTCATTTCAGAAAAATTTAAAGAAAATCACAAAAATAGTTCATGTTAGCATTTTATTATTTAATTGGAAATTACTATAAATAGTTTTAAAAGCAATTTTAGGCCATTAATTAGTTTAGTGTAAAGTTTTATTTCAATTTTTACATATTTATAAAATTCAGAAAAAATACAAATACAAAATAAATTGAAAAATAAATAAAAGAAATAAAAAAAAAGAAAAGAAAACAATTTAAAATGTGTGTTCCCTATTAGAGACCCAATCTGGGCCATTTTTGTTTAACCCAATCCCCAGCCCAAATGAATTCCATCCGTCCAGGCCCAAACATGTCCCAACCCGGTCTGCCCATTTAATCAACCAAACGACACTGTTAGGTGCTCAGTGAATCTGAGCCGTTCATTTTATTTTATCCATCGGCCATCGATTAATATATAGGATTAAATAAAAGAACCCTAGAATCCATTAACCCTAAATTCATTTGCATCATATCATCATCGTCCCTCCTCCTCCACCACTGAACCTCGCCGGAACCCTCAGCGGCGGGAAACGCTATTAACACCGATGACCATCAAAATCACATCACAACACCCTCTCCCCTTCCTCTATCCACCCCTGTAACTATTTTGCTTCGAATCCTAACCCATCTCCTCAAATATCAACATTTATCTCGCCGGAACCCTACCGCTGGCGAACCTTACTTACTCCAATAGCCCCCAAATTAACACCCCTATCTCTCCACTTTCCCCTCTTCCTATTTCCACTTTTGGTTGCTTTCAAATCTTGCCGGAAAACTTCGAATATCGATTTTATGTTTCCGGCCAAGATTCAAGGTATGCCAAAAATTCCCAAATTAACATCTTGGACTCGTCTCAACCTCCTCTACCCGACCCCCATACCCATTTGTTTCGAAACTGCCCAGAACTCTTCAAATTTTTCTTTTCAATATTCTGGTCAACCGTAGCATAATTCTTGGGGATTCATGACAGTAAGAAAAACACACCATTAGAGATGTTACGGATCATGAATCCTAGGGGATTCAAACAATTGTGACTCAAATATGATTGGAGCAGTTCGAAGGATTACTTCAAGATTTTCTGGAAAAAAAACCTAGATAAGTTTTCTGATCTTTTTCTTTTATTTTTGTTTTGTTTCTGTTATACATGTGTTTGTCTGATTAATATTTGATTGTTTTCTTGCATTTTTCTGTTCTGTTCTTTATCTTTTCTTACCTTTGGATTTCTTTTCCATTATTAGTAATCAAATTTTGACCTTATCTTTGGAATTCTATTCTAAGTCTATTATTTTGTTCAAGATAAGTCTGTGTCAATTTTCAGAATTTTGATTAATTAGATTTCAAGGTCGATGAGCTTCTGTTTCATGTGATTCTGCTAGGTTTAGTCATTGTTTAACAAATTTAATTGATCATGTTTAGTTTTGATAATTGATAGTTGTATTAGTTAACTAATTAGTTTAAATTTTGATTAGATTAGCTTAGATCATCTTAAGTTTGATTTAGTATTTTTGGAGTAATTAATTAGTTAGTGATTAAAAATCTGGCAATTAGCTTAAATCTCAAAGATTGGTTATAGCTGAAGGGGCTGGGGTAGGGCAGTAATTACAAAAGTAAAGTGGTGGCATTTTGAGTATATGAAATGGGTTAACAGTAGTTACAACATGATTTCAGGGGTAATATGGGCATAGAAAAAGGTAGTTTATTCAAGTTTAGTAAATTCTGAAATAAAGTAAGGGTAATTCAGGAATTGTAAAGGGTATAGAATATTCTAGAATAGACTATAGTGTAAATTTTTGGTTAAATAAGTGTAGTTACTTGTAGAACAAGTTAAAAATAAAGGGGTGAAAATAGAAATAAAAAGGGGTTAAAAGAGTAAAATAAAATCTGAAGTTGTACCTTAATAATTATCTATAAATAGGCACTAATGTGCCTTGTTTTACAAGTTTTAAAAGCTCTGAAAATTTTCCTCCCAAAATTCCTTTAAACTTTAGATTTCAATTGGCAATTTGAATGTGCCAAAAGTCCAAAAATAAGAAAATTAGTAAAAAATTGAGATTACTGTTCCATTGCAAATTTAAGCCTGATTTTCACTTTAATACACTGTTAGTTTAGTTAATATCAGTTGAAGACTCAAGAGCTCATTAGGTGTTGATTTTTATTATTTTTGAATTCATTCAAATTACTTTGGATCAAATTAAGTACTATTGCTTGCTGGTGCTGAGATTTAGAAATATTTGAGTCATTTCTGGGCCAAGTTATCTGCTGCTGTTGCTGATTACTTGCTACCACAACTGACTTCATATTCTGCTTTTTTTAAATTCCAGGTACATACTTGTAAACTTCTGTTTTGTTGAACTGGAATGATATGCTGATCAAGTCTTTCCCCTGTTAAATCCTTTTATTGTCATTAGATCGAGATTGAATAGAACTTTATTATGTAGTTGTAAAACAGTATAGCTGGACTGCTAATTCATTGTTTCGTTTTGGTTTATCCTCATATTATCTCCTACATTAGACTCTGGACCAGATTCTTAACTAATAGATTATCAGATTAATTAGATATATTATGTATGTTAGTAATTCAGTTCGATTTGATTTGTAAGAGGATAATGTAGAAAGCAAAATCTCAGCAGATTTCATGTGCATTTCATTTGAAATTTTTTGACTGTTTAAACTTGTGCTTATGAAGCAATAGCTCACATATAGCTTATTTTCATGTTAAGCTAGGTAACTTGTTTTCCTTAGAATCTGACGTATACTATGTCTTCAAATTATTTCCATTTTTCTTATAAGGGTAAACATTCAAGTGTTAGTTTAGTTCAATTATAGGACAAGTAAATTCATGTTAACAGAACATTACTCCAGTTCATATTTTATTGCAATGTTTTGACGTTAATAGAATTAGAGATATATCAACAAAAATAAGAGTATTAGATAGTCTGGATTTGTGAAAATTAGAAGTAGTATAATTGCAACAATTTGAAATCATATTAGTTTGGTAGATTCAAAACGCAATCTGATTAGTGTGTTTAATTTGAGCTAATTTCGGGCCCAAAAACGTGAGTCTTTAACAGAGCATAATAATCTCTAAGTTGTGAAGCAGTACAATTTTGGTTGGGCCATATCTTACATTATCAGACTAAAATGTGGACTAAAGCTCAATTTGCATTCCTTGAGCTAAAGGATTTCAGGCCCAGCAACATGGTTGAAACGGGAATAAAGATTAAAAGACCACATATAATAATACTTTAAAAATAGATAATTAGAGTATGAAAAATTTATCCCTAAATATAAAATTGGGTCTTGAGTTAAGTAGAGGGCTCAAGCTAAAAGGTTTTACCCTTTTGTTTGAATTCGGACTTGAATTTGAGACTCAAATTTATATTCATGGATTAATTAATCTTTAGAGACAAAACAAAAAATAGAGAATTTAGTTACGTTAGTTTGGCCTTTAATAATAAAAATGAGACGAGCCTCGCCAAACAGATATACAAATTGCGGGGCCCTCATTAATTACTTAATTTAAAAATACTTAGAATTCGGGATGAGCTTTTTAGCGAATTTTACGGCCTTCCCAAAAGATAATAACGCGTTAGTCGCTTTAGGCACGCTTTTAATAAAATTATCTTCCTAAGTATGAGTGTGCATTTCATGCGACCCAAATCCAAATCCGAAAATGTTGAATAAGAATGTGTCGAGGATTCGGGTGCATTTCATGTGACGTGATCCGAAAACACGTTCTTAACCGACGTTCACTTTCTTAAATAAAAATAATAATTGTCAAAAAGTGGTAAATAATTTTAAATTGCATTAAAGGTTTAACATGTACTAAAATCAGATAATTTTTAGCCAAATATAGCAGTTGAGCGACCATGCTAGAACCACGGAACTCGGGAGTGTCTAACACCTTCTCCCGGGTTAACAAAATTCCTTACTTGGATTTCTGGTTCGCGACTGTTAAACAGAGTCAAACCTTTCCTCGATTCGGTATTCAAACCGGTGACTTGGGACACCATAAATCTCCCAAGTGGCGACTCTGAATCTTAAATAAAAACGAATCCCGTTTCGATTGTCCTTTAAGTGAAAAAACTCCTTCTTTATTATACCCTTCACGGGGTGTAGTAAAGCCTAAAGCGAAAAAAGGAAGTGTGACAGGTAGGAGTGGCAAACGGGCAGGTCAAGTCAGATATGGTTTGGGCCAAAAATGGGTAGCAAAATAATGGATAAATTATTCGACCCGATCCATATTTAATAAGAATAAAAAATAAGTTAACCAGCAGATAATATGGATAACCATATTATCCACGACTTCTTGCACATGATAACTTTTGGGAGAATTCTTAGTCTCCCTAACTTAAGGATCCACCAATATGAGGCTTTACAAATCTAAAAGTTAGACCCAATGCTTATCAATTTTCCAAATGGATGATATTGTTCGAATCCATATTTGACTCGTTTTTAAAAAGATCATTATCCAGCCCATTTTTATTGGATAACATGGGTGATTAACTATTTTCTTTTAACCATTTTCCCGCCCCTACAAGTAGGTAGACCTTGAAGTCTCCGATGGGTAGAGCCAAATCACTGATGCCTAGTCTGATATGAGGTATCTGGATATGCACTAAAAGATGTGCAGAAGTAGTGTGAGTGCACCACAACAATACCAAGTAAGTATCAAGCATAACCTTGGTAGAGTAGTGATGAGGCCAGGTCGAGACACATACTAGGATAACAAAAATAAGTTGAACAAGTGTAGTACTGTCTACTAAGGGAATGGAAAATGAGGCAGTAAATAAATACAACAAGATAAGCTACAACTTAGTTAAGAACAATAAAGGCAACACATAATAAACACATAATAAGAACATCAAGAAACCATGCGAGCAATTACAAGTGGGGGAAAAGAAAATAATCAACAAGAATAACAATCGATGTACCGTCTTGTATTCACTATTTACCATTTTAATCATAATTTTTCCTTATATCGCCGCATGAGCCTTATATTTAGATAGTTTGAAAACATATTTCCCAAAATAGCTACACACTTTAGTCCATCTTACGTTATCGCGTGGCTTCAAGTAATTATCCTATTAGCAACATGCACATAAATCCCATGTTGTGCCTCCACATGCACATCAAACCCTATCCTTTTACCGCCACATGTACATTAATTTCTCAACACAATAATAAATCGCACCACAAAGGCCCATATGCCACAAATTGTCAAAAAAATCAACAAAACCAATATTTTAACAACAAATAGCTCATGGCTCAACCGCAATGTATACAAGAGCCTCAACTATAGGAAATCAAAAAGTTAACTCAAAAAATCAATCTAGGGCTGGCATCTCATAAGCCGACCAAACTTATAAAATTCGAACAACCATTCAATAACGTGTCCAACCGCACTAAAATTATTCAATTCCAACCTCAAATCAACTTTCAAATCCTTAAATTATAGCTTAGGAAGTTTTCAAAAAATTCCCCTAATTTTCAAACTAAAAACGCTAATTAAATAATTAAAATAATAATGAATTCATGTAAAATTATCAAACACGAGTCAAAATTACTTACCCTGATCAACTCCTTGAAAATATCTTCCAAAATCTCCCAAACCCGAGGTCTCTAACTCTAAAGCTGAAAAATAGGAACAAACCCTCGATCTATCCTTTTTCTGTATAGCGGTTCTACATCCGTGGATCAACAACAGCTTCAACGGCTCCGCACCGATAGAAAATCTATTACAGGTGCGACTATTAACTGAGCCTAGAGAATTTCGCTTCTGTGGTCAAGAATCTCTCCTATGGTTCTGCTTATGCAGACAAGTTTCTATATCTGCGACGCTCAACCGCACCTGTGGTCCAACATTAAAAGTCCAAATTAGGCATCTGTGGTGCCACTTCCGCTACTGTGGATGTGCATATGCGCATCTTCCACCGCGTTTGTGGGTTCTGTGCTCTGGGACAAGTCTCGCTTCTGTGGTGCCGCACCTATGGCCCAAAGTGCGCAGGTATGATTGCAGCAGACTCTACAGTTCTTTAGCAATCAAGCAAGTCCAAAATGGTTCTGGAGTCAATCTGATTAACATCTGGGGCTCCCGAGACCCCGCAAGACAAACCACTAGTTCCAAAACACATAACGAACCTACTCGAGGCCTAAAATACAATAAACAACATCGAATTCACTAAGCGCAACTCAATTCAAACCTATTGTGACCATGAACACTCAATTTCCAAAACTAACGTCGAAACACATCAAACCAACTCTAATTGACCTCAAATTTTGCACACAAATCATAAATGATACAACAGGCATATTCAAACTTCCAAAATTAGAATCTGACCCTGATATTAATAAGTTCAACTTTTGGTTAGACTTCTCAATCTTCCAAACCTTTAATTTTTTTAACTTTTACCAATTCAAGCCAAAATAACCTACGGATATACAAATCAATATCTAGACATACCCATATGTCAAAAATCCCCATACGAAGTTATTAGAACCATCAGAACTCCATTATGGAGTCGTCTACACCAAAGTCAATATCCGGCTAACTATTTCAACTTAAGCTTCCATCTTTGGGGCTAAGTATCCCAGTTCACTCTAGTACTTGTTGATACCTAATTTTTCTCTCCTATATTTTTAAATGCATATATACTTTCAAAATAGTTGGATGAACATCAACTAGTATTTTTTCATAATTTTATATAATGTTTAAAGGGATTTTAATTAATTTCTTCTAGCATTCTATTATCTAAAATTATTACTAATTGCATCACAAATAATTTTATAATGATTCATTACTTGATTTATATCATTTACATTTATATTAAACTTTAACCATTTGATGCATAATTATATTTTTATCTTTAGGCTATAATTACAATAACTTTGCAATAATAGCCCATATATGAATAATTACATTATTTACACGAAAAATTATTTTTTATAATTTTATAATATTAACTTATTACTTTAAATCATTTTCATGCATAAATAACATTTTTATCATTTGTAAATTATTTTATCAAATTAATTGGTTATTTAACATATAGCCTCTTGTAATTTGATTTCCGGACCTTAGCCCGATTTCCACCCCAGCCCAATTTAATTAACCCATAACCCTTATCCATACCCACCCCAACCCAGGTTTAATATTGGCTGTTGATCTTGAAGGATCAATGGTTTAGGATTTACCTTCCATTTTAATTAACAGAACAATCCCCAAACCCTATTCATTTATCAGACCCGCCATCACTGAAACCCTTCCTCCTCTCTTCTCTCTCACCCTCATCCTAACCCTAGCCCGCCATCATCAAAATCACTTCAATCCATGGGTTACTTTTTCGATTCCAGGCCTTATCTGGCCTTCCATCTCTATTGGTGTTATGATTTTTGTAGTGCTTGATGGAATCTCTTTTGAGATTCGAACCCAATTTGGTTCAAATCCCTCATGTTCTCGATGTATCTGTCTATGTTCATTCCTATGTCTGTGAGTACTAATATCTTCCTGTTTATGGATCCAAATATGTGGTTCAAACCAGGTTTTTCTCACCTCTGTTTATTTTTGTATAACCTTACCATTTATGGATAAATCCGTTCGGATCTCTTTAGATTTGACGCGGTTTGAGTTTATTTATTACTTTTCCTTTATGATTCTGCCGTTTTCCCTATTATTGTTAATTGATTTTTGTTTTTCCCTAAAAGCTAGGGTTTCAATTTTTAAAAGAAGTTTCTGCAAAAAAAAATGTTTTAAAAAATTTAAGTTTCTAACTCCTATTTTCTTCCTTTACTTTTTGACTGATTCCATCCCTAAGTCTTTATGCCCTAGGGTTTCTAATTAATCTACTGCTTACTATAATATTTGCCCGTTTATTTTTGCTTTCAATTAAACTGAGTAATCTCTATATTTTCCTAATTAGAGTTTGAAATTAAATCTTCTTTTACCCATTCTTTCCTTATATATATGATTGGTAATTGGTACTACTTTCCTTAATTATATCACTGGCCAGATTTCTAGGCCTTGATTATTATGACCAACCTTTGAGTGATTTAGGTCTTATTACTTACCTTATTGAACCTCAATCTTGTTTGCTAATTGATTTCGTATAAGATTCTCCTTAATCTAAGTAATAATTCTGTCATTCTCTCTTATTAAGTAATTTGTGTTTAACCCTAATTGATTTATTAACTTTTTTTTTTGCCTTATTTGTGTATCATTGATTCTCCTACCTTATTTGGTTTTACTCTACTATATGCTATAAAAACCTTCATCGTTTTGATTTTCAAACACAGGATGAGACACACAGCTTACACTTACAAACCTACACATGCACACTTACACTTACACAACTTGAGTTCTGTCTATCACTCTGATTTGCTACATTTTCTAGGAGGGTGAAAGCTAAGGCCAGACTCCTGAATTCCAATTGCCTTCAGCTTCCTGTTTACTTTCTCCCTAACTGGTATGCTATAATTCCGGTTACCCTGTTCTATTCTATATGTTTATGTAGTCAGTTTTATCACAGACCTCAACATGCTTTTGTTTAATATATATTATTCCTGATCATCTCTTTCTCAATTGTTATGCCTTAGTTCTTGTTTTCTTGTTTTGTTCCATGTTATTATATGATTATCTTTCTTCGAATCTCGATATGCTTTTGTTTGCCATATGTTTCCTATTTGCTTTCTTCCTAACTGGTATGCCTTAATTCCTATTAACCTAATCTTTTCTATGTGCTTGTGTGTTAGTTTACCTTTGCATATATGGCCCATGATTTCTGTTTACTCCTTTCTAGACTAGTATGCTTTAGTTCCTACTACCCTGTGCTATGTGTTTGTTTGGTTAGTTATTTCAAACTTCAGCATGTTTCTGTTTAATGCACACCTATATAGTCCCACCTAGTGATAAATAATAAAATAAGTAATCTTTAGTAATGTGAAACCTTGATGGATTCAGTTGTATGCGCCCTATTCATAACATGTTTAGGTATTGCCACTATTTATGGTTAGTTTTGTCTATAATTCAAGTATCTCTACTCTTGTTGTGATTGCATTAATTACTGGTATATCATCCATGTCTAAACTAATACCAATCATCTAAATATGGACTCTGTTCTGCTTGTAGTCTTGTAATTTAAACCTGTTTGTTCCTAAAAAAAATTTAAACTGCTTTTCTAAAACTATCCCTTACCCCTTATATGTGTACTTTTCAAACTTCTACTTTTAGCTATCTAGGTTCCTACTATCTCCAGTGTGAGAACTACCCAGGGTCCCTGAGACTCCTTTGAACTCTGAAACATTTGAGCTGATTTTCCAATCTCCTATGAAATTTGTGATGAATGTTTGGATCCATTGTGACCATTGCCCGAAATCTTTGAGGCTCTTTGGGAACTTTGACACACTGGAAGCCTGGCTGAAGGTGTTGTGGATCCCTGCTACTGTTTCGAGATTGATGTTCTGAAGGCTTGGCTCTCTGGTTTATATTGGACCTGCTAAGGTTTCCTATAGTGTAATAGATACTGTTATATAGTTTATTCATTCTGGGTTGTAATAATTTCTTTAATAAATAGATATGGAGTTTGTTAGTAAAACTTGGGGTTTTTTATCCTATATCTTTTCTTAATACTCAGGCAGAAATCATGCATATAGGTTTATTGGTGATTATGTGAGTGTTACTACTTGTTTGGAGATCATGTCTAAAGGACTTTCTGATTGCTTTGTTATGTACTTCACTCGCATGCAAAAATCATGTTCATAGATTCTTTGCATTTTTGTAACGACCCGACCCGTCGTCTCATGTATCTCCACCCGTTTCCCCATATTATGTTGCTCTATGTTTCAATATCAGTATTTGAATTGATTGGATAGAATTGAATTGGTTTTAGTTGGAAATGAGGCACATATTCTCTTAGAAGGAAGCTTGTTTTGGAAAAGTCAATCGGAAGTTGACTATATAGTTATAAGGCTTGGATGTGAATTCCGGTGTTTTGGTTAGCTTCGGGGGACGATTTGTGACTTAGGAGTGAAATCGGAATTGATTTTGGAGGCTCGGTGTAGAATTAGGCTTGAATTGGCGAAGTTGGAATTTTGGCGAATTCCGGTTGATAGGTGAGATTTTGATCCGAGGGTCTGAATGGAATTTCGAGAGTTGCAGTAGCTTTGTTAGATGATTTTGGATATGTCTGCAAATTTTCAGGTCATTCGGACATTGTTTGGTTGTGTTTTTTATCGAATATGCAATTCGGAAGTTTTTAAGAAATTTAGGCTTTGATTTGATTGTAATTTGATTATTTTGATGTTAACGATAGTGCTTTAATGATTGGAACAAGTTTGAAAAATGTTATAGGATGTATTGGTATTATTGGTTGAGATCCCGGGGGCCTCGGGGTGATTTCGGACGGCTAACGGGATAAAATTTGGAGTTGGAGACTGCTGAAGGGTTCTGGTGTCTGGAACTTTCACTTCTGTGGAAATGGACCGCAGAAGCGATTCCGCAGAAGCAAATGAGAAGTCGTGGAAGCGGACAGTGGTTGTTTGGCATTTTTTCGTAGAAGCGGACTAAGTTCCGCATAAGCGGTCCTGGGCGACTTTATGGAAACCGCAGATGCGGTAAGAAGGCAGCAGAAGCGGTATCGCTTTTGCGAAAAATGGACCGCAGAAGCGGTCCTGGGCAAAATGAAGGAAAGCGCAGAAGCAGAAAAATACCGCAGAAGCGAAAGTCGCATAAGTGACATTTGTATCGCAGAAGCGGAAATAGACCTGGGCAGAAAGGTTTTAAAGTGTCATTTTGTTCTGCGAGTTAAGCTATTTTCCTCCATATTTGAACGAGCTTGGGAGCATTTGTCGAGGGTTTTGAAGATTTTTGACTGATAATCGATTGGAGGTAAGTTTTATGAGTTAAATACATGATTTCATTGAAGAATCATCCTTGAAATTCATGAAAATATGGCCAAATTGTAAGAAATTAGGGCTTGAAGTAAAAATTCTAAATTTGGGATTTGAGGGGCCATTTGTGGTCCGATTTAGATTTTCTTGGTATGTGCGGACTCGTGGCGAGACGAGGATTCCGGAAATATGAATTTTATAATTTTTCGAGACGTGGGCCTGGGGCTCAGGTTTTGCAAATTTCGTGAATTTCGATATTTTTCGATTGTTTTTGATTGGGTAATGTCCCATTTGAATATTATAATGTATTCGCTCTGGTTTTTGTTAGATTCGACGCACGTGGAGGCCAATTTGAGGGGCAAAGGCATCACGAGCGTGGAATTCCACCGGTTCGAGGTGAGTAATACTTGGGAATGATATCCTGAGGGTTTGAAACCCCGGATTTGCACATCTTAGTGCTGTATTGTGGTGACTTGCACGCTGGACCTGAGCGTGGGGTAGCGCACCGTTGGGTGATTGTGACTTGGTCTGTCCCGGTTGTTGGTTTTTACCGCGAAATTTTAAATGATTTATTGTTATCATTATGACTTGGGCTCGTTGCCATAGTTGGGGCTTTTGCCGATTATTTAAACTCTTTATGAACTATCATCACTATTTTCCTCACTATATGAAATATTATTTGAACTCAGTCCATGTGATTTACACTAGTTTCATGAACTCAACTATATTTTACTCAAACTTGGAGTTTTAACAGATATCTGAACTATTGTTTGAGCTGAGTATTATTGTTTTACTGATGCCCAAGGGGCTTTTGACTATTCTGGACTGATTGAGGCCGAGGGCCATATGTGAAGGCATGAGGAGTGATGTGAGGAGGCTTTCAGGCCTCGAGTGTTATATGTGCATATGCATACATGCATGGATCGGACTGCACGCCGCAGTAGTAGATTGTATGGATCAGACTGCACGCCGAAGTAGTGTATTATATGGATCCGACTGCATGCCGCAGTATTATAGCGCTTGGGCTGTAGGAGCCCCTCCGGAGTCTGTACACACCCCCAGTAAGCGCAGGGTACCCATGGATCGGGCTACGCGTTGTAGCGGTCATGTGCATTGCATTGCATTCATGCATTCATTCCTGTTTGTACTATGTGGCATGATTTTTAGCACTCACACATCATTGGCATATATTCTATTACTTTCCTTGTTGACCAGATACTCTAGTGTTACGTGTTAAGGAGTGCAGAGCCCGAGAGGCTGATGTTGTGCTTGGTGAGTTGGGAGTGAGGCTGATACTGCACTGAGAGGTTGATACTGAGCCCGAGGGGAAGATTTCTGACTATTTCCTACTTGTTGAAATTTTTTTTTTGCAACTGTTGAAAAGGCATACTTTCAAAAGAGATTTTTAACTGAGCTTGAGATTTTTGAAAGGATTCTCTCAGTGTTACTGTTTTACTATTTTTCTAAAAGGGTTGTACTGTCTGTTATAGCATTTTTGGAGTGCTCATACATGTTTTCTTATCGCTCAGATATTATTCTCTCTTATTACTTCTGAGTTGGAAGTACTCACTTTACTCCCTGCACCTTGCGTGCAGTTGCACGTACTGTTCACCCGGTAGCGGGTTAGTAGCGGATTGAAGGTATTGCTATCGTAGCTAAGCAAGGTGACCGCCGGCGTTCGCGGCACCGAGATTGTTCTTCTTCTTGTTTCCAGATTTTACTCTATGCATTATAGACTTTAAAATTGTATTAAAGACCCTCCTAGATGCTCGTGACTTGTGACACCCCGGTCGGGATGTATTGGGTTGTATTTATATTTATTAGTACCATTAATTCATATTCGAACTGCTATGTAACTGATTAACTACTTTAGGTGATGTTCTGAAATGGTCTGGTTGGCCTTGTCTTCATGAGAGGCTCCATCATGACTGGGTTGGGAATTGGGTCGTGAGAAGTTGGTATCAGAGCCTAGGTTACTAGGTCTCACGAGTCATGAGCAGGTAAGTAGAGTCTCGCGGATCGGTACAGAGACGTCTGTATTTATCCTCGAGAGGCTGCCGAACCTTTAGGAAAACTTTACTTTCTTGGAATTCTTATTGTGTGTACTTGATTCAGCTTGAGATATAATTCTTGAAATTCACTCCACATGTCTGTATGCGCATGCAAGCGCTCAGTAGTATATGTGCTTGGATGGCTTGTGATTCCCCGATCGAGGGGCGAGATGTAATCTGCGTGAGTTCATGTTGGGTTGGTCAGGAGGACTTGAGGCCAGATCTTTGCCTATGGCTTGAGCACCGAGATGCTGATTTTGTGAGCTGGTATTATGAATTTATATGATTAGTATTGTCCCTAATTGTGGAAATGGCAGCTTGTTAATGGATGAACTGTTAGGTGTTCGATTCCTATTGTGATCTGTTGTGTAGTCCCGAGTTGTAAGTGCGTGAAGAATATTTTCATGACTCTTAGTGGGAAGTAATGTACATTTCATATGGCGGTATGAGTTTAGACTCAACAAGACTAATTGATTGTGTAACGTATATGATGGTGGAAGGTAGGTTGAGATATTGAAATGGGGCGAAGTAAGTGGGATATCTCGTGCGGGGTGTCCGTAAGTGGTATGATCCTTATGTGTAATTGAAAGGTATTTTTTTTATATGTTATGATTTGAATGAGTGCAACGCATGTCCATGTATCAATTTTGATAATATAATACATGTAGTATTGAGATTTATGTTGTTGATATACACTGTGATGCTTTGTCCAGTTGTGGACATGTTGTTAGGATGGTTTTGGTGATTCTTTGGCAGGTGGATAGGCACAATTACAAAGGAAACTCTGCCAAAATTTTTGAAAAAATTGGGACTTAGTAAAAAATTTGTCGCCTAAAAGGGTGGGCTTAACTGTTGTGTGAATGAATGCAAGAATTGCAGAAGAGTTAAAATTTTTGATGATTCATGTCTTCACAAGCTTGTAAAAGAGTGAGTTTAATCTCACCATGATATTACGAAGGCAATAGAGTATATGTGTTGTGATATGTATGGCTTCGAGCTAAGTTGGGGAGGTTGCCATTGATTAGCTGATTACGCAGTTATGTGCTATGTGAGTTTTGTCTTAAAATATACTGGCGAACCAATTCTGGTTGTAGAAATTGAGCCGAGAATGGCACGAGTGAAGCAAGATTTTGACAAAGGTTACGATGCTTTGTGAATGTGAGAAAATACTAGGATGTCTTGAGCTGTTGCAGATAAAGAATGCTCAGTGTATTGAGGAGAAAGATGTTTGTTGGTATTTGAATGAGATTATATCCCGTGGAGTCAGGGTGCTATTAAGGCATGAGTGGTTCTGTTCGTCAGGTAATTTGCAGTTTGGATAAGAGTGGATGACTCTTGAGAATGGTTTAATGTGTTCAAGATTCTACATGTAACACT
The DNA here is from genome assembly GCA_026770625.1 of Nicotiana glauca. Classification (NCBI taxonomy): domain Eukaryota; kingdom Viridiplantae; phylum Streptophyta; class Magnoliopsida; order Solanales; family Solanaceae; genus Nicotiana; species Nicotiana glauca. The sequence goes on along the minus strand of MU713819.1, from coordinate 177,584 downwards.
CAGGTGTTTTAAGGTGGTGTATGTGACTAAAGACAATGTTTTCGATAGAAAAGGTCAAGACTTATGGCATTTTATGTTGGTGATGGGATCCTATGTGTCGGTACTTGGATGGTAAAGGAAGCGAATTTAGATTCGCAGAAAGTTCTTCAAATAAAGTATTATGGAATGTGGTATTTCTGGGAAACAGCTGAGAGAGTATTCAGTGTCCTATGAGTTTTAGACAGTGTGGCCTTATGTTCGAATCTCCTGTAGTGAGCCTGAATTGAGGCATTGTTATGCTACAACAAGTGAGAATATCAAATTCATGACGAAGCAGGAAGGAAATTGGATAAATAGAATGGCTTGATAACAACCCGAATTGGTATGGTAAGGATATGATTAATTCTCTCTATGCGTTCGAGGTAATGAGTCATAAAGGTATTGTGCAGCAAAGCTCTTGAGTGCTGGCAGTTTGCTCAGCTTTGTTTAGATGAAAAGATTCAGTCCTGGTAGTTAGTTTGTACAACTGGAGTTGGCAGAGATGTTCTTGTTGGATTTACCGTGGTTTGAAAAATGAGTATACTTCCTATGGGTATGCGAAGCATGGAGTGTGTAATAATTTTCTCCTATATAGGATCATGAAAGTTCTTGACTAGTTGAGTGCGTCGATGTCTGCGGCGCAGGAGGGAGATAGAAGTCCTCATGTTATCCTAGCGTTGTATGAATGGATACTTGATGTGTGTTATGAATTCGTACGGCGGAGTGTGGGACCAGGTACAGTGATTCATGTGTTATATGTGTTGGAGACTAGAAGTTCTCGTGATCCGATTATGAAATGGTTGTAGATCGTGTCTATCGACATCGTCTAGCGGTTATTGGAAATTGGAGGTCCGAGTGGATCTTTCTCTGCTTGGTAAGTTAAATTTGGGTTATGATGTTAGATGGCAGACCGGTTACCCCAATGTCAGGTTGTCTAGACTAATGTGTTATGGGCTATGTCGGAAAATGCCACAGGCTGCGTGGCAAGGTGCATCAGATTATGTTCTAGCAGGGTAGCTTGTATTCCAGAGACCAGCGGACGGCTGGAAAGCATTACTTTATTAATTGGGCCTTCGTGGCGGATGTCAGTGTAGAGGTTTCTACCATTGATTCAGTTCCAATAATGAGGGACTTGTTCGGATGCATTTCTTGTGGCCGGGCATGAGACTATATGTGTTTATTGTAATGAGCAAATTTGGCTCGATGTGCGTCTCCTTTTGTGAAATATATGTGTGGATCGGGTGGCACACCACCACGGGTATGTTATCCGGATCGGGTTGCACGCCGCAATAGTGTGATGTTGAGAATAGTTTTCTATATGTTACTATGTATGCCTTACTTCCTGGTTTCAGAGGAAAGTCCGTATTGGGTGTTGCTCGGCGAGTAGCACATCAGTTGTGTCCTTTCAGGATTGAATAGTGTATATTACTTGCTTCACCGTGGGTGTGATGGATTACTTGGTTTCAGACCTCAGTCTGTGCGTGGTTGTCCGTTCGAAGCATGGTGACTTGAGGTGCTTCATGTGTAATAGTGCTTGGATAAGATCGCGTATTGTAGCGAGGCTACATGGAGATTAGACCCTTCGTGGTAGATACAGGTACTCTATTCCTATGATATGAGACAGGGTCTCAGCTTTTTTTGTTGTAATGGTACTGTTGATCTTGGGGTACAACTCTTTCATTTGAGTCATTTATCATGAGTTGGGTATGTTCAGACCGCCCATTATCGGTGTGTTGATTATACAAGTTGTGGCTTAGGCCTGTGATGAGATGTCATATCACCAGAGTGGTGTGTTGAATTCGAGGTGATAATTGGAGTCATTAATGAGTACGAATAGATTTGATTTCAGCTTGTTAGAAAGGTAATATCGAGGTTTGGCTCAGGAATCTATTGTAATATCAGTCAAGAGGGAAATGGATTCATGAATGGTTGATCTGAGAGGTGGGTTCAGTATATCATGTGTTCAGTTGCCGTTGGTAGTATATAAAGGTATTGAAATGAGACTTTATCTAACAAGAGATTTTCTATCGATATTTGGTTGTCGTGGGCAGCTGTTGTGAATTGAAGTTATCGCTGCATGTGTTTGAGTTATGTGGTTCCACGGTTATGATCTAGATGGACTGTGAAATTTTAGCTGTGTTGTATTATCGGTGCCTATGTGAGTTGGGTGACGTGGGATCACCCCGCGTATATGTTTGGTAAGGTCATTCAAATATTGGTTGGCTTCTAGTACACCTCTGGGCACACTCGAGGACGAGCGTTTGTTTATGTTAGGGAGGATGTAACGACCTGACCCGTCGTCTCATGTATCTCCACCCGTTTTCCCATATTATGTTTCTCTATGTTTCAATATCAGTATTTGAGTTGACCGGATAGAATTGAATTGGTTTTAGTTGGAAATGAGGCACATAGTCTTTTAGAAGGAAGCTTGTTTTGGAAAAGTCAACCGGAAGTTTACTATATAGTTAGAAGGCTCAGATGTGAATTCCGATGTTTTGTTTAGCTTCGGGGGATGATTTATGACTTAGGAGTGAAATCGGAATTGATTTTGGAGGCTCGGTGTAGAATTAGGCTTGAATTGCGAAGTTGGAATTTTGGCGAATTCCGGTTGATAGGTGAGATTTTGATCCGAGGGTCGGAATGAAATTCCGAGAGTTGCAGTAGCTTCGTTAGGTGATTTTGGATGTGTCTGCAAATTTTTAGGTCATTCGGACATCGTTTGGTTGGGTTTTTGATCGAATATGCAATTCGGAAGTTTTAAAGCAATTTAGGATTTGATTTGATCGTAATTTGATGATTTTGATGTTAACGATAGTGTTTTGATTATTGGAACAAGTTTGAATAACGTTATAAGATGTATTGGTATTTTTGGTTGAGGTCCCGGCGGCCTCGGGGTGATTTCGGATGACTAACGGGATAAAATTTGGAGTTAGAGACTGCTTAAGGGTTCTGGTGTCTGGCATTTTCGCTTCTGTGGAAGCGGTTCCGCAGAAGCGAATGGGAATTCGCTAAAGCGGACAGTGGTCGTTTCGCATTTTCTGCAAAAGCGGACTAAGTTCCGCATAAGCCGTCACTGCAGAAGCGGTGATGGACCGCATAAGCGGTCCTGAGCGACTTTATGGAAACCGCAGATGCGGTAAGAAGGCCGCAGAAGCGGTCTCATTTTTGCAAAAAATGGACCGCAGAAGCGGTCCTGGGCAAAATAAAGGAAACCGCAGAAGCGAAAGTCGCATAAGCGACATTTGTATCGCAGAACCGGAAATAGGCCTGGGCAGAAAGGTTTTAAAGTGTCATTTTGTTCCGCGAGTTAAGCTATTTTCCTCAATATTTGAACGAGCTTGTGAGCATTTGTCAAGGGTTTTGAAGAGTTTTGACTGGGAATCGATTGGAGGTAAGTTTTATGAGTTAAATACATGATTGCATTGAAGAATCATCCTTGAAATTCATGAAAATATAGCCAAATTGTAAGAAATTAGGGCTTGAAGTAAAAATTCTAAATTTGGGATTTGAAGAGCCATTTGTGGTCCGATTTGGGTGTTATTGGTATGTGCGGACTCGTGGCGAGACGAGGATTCCGGAAATGTGAATTTTATAATTTTTCGAGACGTGGGCCCGGGGCTCGGGTATTGCATATTTCATGAATTTCGATATTTTTCGATTGTTTTCAATTGGGTAATGTCCCATTTGCATATTATAATGTATTCGCTCTGGTTTTGGTTAGATTCGACGTGCGTGGAGGCCAATTTGAGGGGCAAAGGCGTCGCGAGCGAGGAATTCCACCTGTTCGAGGTGAGTAATACTTGGGAATGATATTCTGAGGGTTTGAAACCCCGGATTTGCACATCTTAGTGTTGTATTGTGGTCACTTGCATGCTGGATCTGAGCGTGGGGTAGAGCAGCATTGGCGGATTGTGACTTGGTCCGTCCCGGTTGTTGGTTTTTACCGCAAAATTTTAAATGATTTGTTATTATCAATTTGACTTGGCCTCGTTACCGTACTTGGGGCTTATTGCCGATAATTTGAACTCTTTATGAACTATCATCACTGTTTTCCTCACTATATGAAATATTATTTGAACTCAGCCCATGTGATTTACACTGTTTTTATGAACTCAACTATATTTTACTCAAACTTGGAGTTTTAACATATATCTGAACTATTGTTTGAGTTGAGTATTATTGTTTTACTGATGCCCGAGGGGCTTTTGACTATTCTGGACTGATTGAAGCCGAGGGCCATATGTGAGGGCATGAAGAGTGATGTGAGGAGGCTTTTAGGCCTCGAGTGTTATGTGTGCATATGCATATACACACATGGATCGGACCGCACGCCGCAGTAGTAGATTGTATGGATCGGACTGCACGCTGCAGTAGTATATTATATGGATCGGACTGTGCGGCAGTATTATAGCGCTTGGGCTGTAGGAGCCCCTCCGAAATCTGTACACACCCCTAGTGAGCGCAGGGCACCCATGGATCGGGCTACGCGCTGTAGTGGTCATGTGCATTGTATTGCATTTATACATTCATTCCTGTTTGTACTACGTGGCATGATTTTTAGCACTCACACATCATTGGCATACATGTTATTACTATCATTGTTGACCAGATACTCTGGTGTTATGTGTTAAGGAGTGCTAAGCCCGAGAGCTGATGTTGTACTTGGTGAGTTGGGAGTGAGCCCGCGGGGCTGATACTGCACTGAGAGGTTGATACTGAGCCCGAGGGGCAGATTTCTGACTATTTCCTACTTGTTGAAATTTATTTTTGCAACTGTTGAAAAGGCATACTTTCAAAAGAGATTTTTAACTGATTTTGAGATTTTTGAAAGGATTCTCTCAGTGTTACGGTTTTACTATTTTTCCAAAAGGGTTGTACTGTTTGTTATAGCATTTTTGGAGTGCTCATATGTGTTTTCTTATCGCTCAGATATTATTCGCTCTTATTACCACTTAGTTGGAAGTACTCACTTTACTCCCTGCACCTCGCGTGCAGTTGCAGTTACTGTTCACCCGGTAGCGGGTTAATAGCGGATTGAAGGTATTGCTATCGTAGCTAAGCAAGGTGACCGCCGGCGTTTGCGGCACCGAGATTCTTCTTCTTCTTGTTTTCCAGATTTTACTCTATGCATTATAGACTTTAAAATTGTAATAAAGACCCTCCTAGATGCTCGTGACTTGTGACACCCCGGTCGGGCTGTATTGGGTTGTATTTATATTGATTAGTAACATTAATTCATATTCGAACTGCTATGTAACTGATTAACTTCTTTAGGTGGTGTTCTGAAATGGTCCGGCTGGCCTTGTCTTCACGAGAGGTGCCATCACGACCAGGTTAGGAATTGGGTCGTGACAATTTTGAACTCGGTCCATAGGATCCATGCACATTTTCACATGCATTAGTAACCATGTCTATAGGATCCTATCTGTTTGAATAATAACTTTACTGGTAATGTGCTTAAAGAATTCTGCCCATACGCGATTAATAGACATCATGCCTATAGGAGCTAAGAAATTAGATTCCACTTAGATACCATGCCTATAGGAAATAATGGAATCAATTTCAAACCTAGAAATCATGTCTAAAGGATTTAATCTAATAGATATCATTCCTTTAAGGTGAAATAAATTTATAAACTTAGAAATCCTATCTATAGGGGCTGAAATTAACTAGAAAAGCATGCCTATAGGATCGAAAGAGATAGAATCGGATAAGAAATCAGTAATTTTCTCAGAAACCATGTTATAGGTTTACAATTAATAGTCGTAGATACCATGCCTATAGGATTCTGTTAATCACTTAGGCAAACCTATAAGGTTACTAATGATTCTGGGCCTAAAAATGCGAATATTTTATCACCTGAAAATGCCCAGATTCAAGGGTTAATAAGATCGGTAAGGAAATTGATAGGTCCAGATGCCCACCTTCATAAACTTCTATTTGGTATTTTGCTTATCTAGATATCCATCTTATAAGGTACCTAATTAATGAAACTTGTTGATTTAAACGCGTGCATTTGTTGTCTACTTCTGGAGGTAAATATGATCCCTTATATGCTCCTTACATGATAGTCCTACTGAATTTTTTTTGTCACATAGCTTTTCACATTTTAAACAATATAGGTCAGTATAGAATTATCCAAAATAGAGATCCTAAATGCCTCCTGGATCATAAGTAAGGTGCGAATAGTGCACACATAAGGCACGCATTAGAAGCTACTAGAATGCTTAGATAATAACAGAAAGATAGTAATTGGGTAGTAAAGGAAGTGATGACTCTTGCGCTAATGCTATGTGTAGCACCCCAACTTGGGGAAAGTTACACTAGTGTCTATTTGTCTAAATTGTTAATTTTCCATAAGACTGATTCGCTTATTTATGTTCGGCCGGGATTCTGGACCTCGAGGGGTGCCTAACACCTTCCCCTCAAGGTAATTTTGAGCCTTTACCTGATCTCTGGTGACGTAAACTGGTTTCATGAGTTAACTGCTCTAGGTGCCCTAACGCACTTAATCCGTCAGATGGCGACTCTTCAAACCCCTTAGATAATCCCAACAGGAAAGGAGTTTTCCCAAGAATGTCAAAACCTGATTTTGTGAGAAAATGGGGGCGCAACAGGATTAATGGCTTAATAATTTAGTTTTGTTAATGTTGTTGAGTGTTGGCTTGCATACTGAGTGGGTAAGGTGCCATCAGGATCAATGGTGGGATTTCAGGTCATGAGAACGAGGTTATAGCAAAATATGAGTGACTGACATTGACGAAGAAACATAAAAGAAAATGGTTTCATGGTAGGTGATACGCTCAAATTACACTTTAATTAAATAGTGTAAGGTGGTCGGTGTCTAATATAATATCCCAACAAGGTCCGAGTCGAATCCCACAGGGAATAGGTGTGAAAAGGTTACTCGAGTAGTGTGCTACTTGACTTAGGTCATAATGCTATTCTGTTAATTGTAACAAGAGTATGATATGACTGTCATTTGAAGAGAGAATTAATTATAACATTGAGAATGTAAATAATTTGATTAAGGAAACCAAGATTGTGTCCCCCTTAATGAAATGCCATGCTATCAGTGTTAATATGACATATTTGTAATGGAAGGTTCTTTAGATATGCAAATGATTTCCAAATGTTTATCCAATATTTTCCAATAGTTAAGTAGTATTTCCTCTTTATGATTTTTTCCAAATATGAAAGAGTTGCAATTAAAAACAACCAATATATGACAAATAAAACACACTTATTCCTAAGCGATTCTATTAAACAAGGTTTAAAGCCTTGAGTTTTTCATATTTACTTCTACCAAACTCTAACTCACTTTTCCAAATAAAGAAAGAATTCAATGGCACCTGTTAATGTTCGCAGCCACCAACAATAAATTAATAATTAGAAATAAATATATATCAACCAACCATTATACATATATTCAATGTTAAACATCCATTAACATAACACCCATTTAGGGTCCACTGCTATAATATTTCAAATTAGCTACACATTCTAAAGTACAAAAAGATAAGAATATTAAATGCCATAAAGCTTACAAAGTGCAAGATTCTTCACTCCTAAATATTCCAAAAGAGAGGAATATTAAAGGGTTGGAATGTAGCTCAAAAACAAGACAATATTCCCCCACAAAACCCTAATAAATCTATTTATAGTGGCCTAAAACTTGGGTCCCATTTCGAACAAAAATACCCTTCTAGGTCAATTATGCGATTTTATATTTGTCGCATAACAGACATGCGGTCTGCATTCTTGTCAAAATCATCACATCATCGAACCCTAGTTTTCAGGTAGTCATCGCATATTGGTTATGCGGTCTAAATTATTGGTTTACGACTGCATAGTGTCAGCGCATTTCTAGTTTCACCAACTTCCACAACAAGTTTGCGATCCATTATGCAGCTCGCAAACCTCTTATGCGGTCGTATAATGGACCACATTTCTTGCATCTGAATATGATCTATAGACTGTTGGGCTATGCGTTTCCTTTGGGCAATATGCGGCCTGCATGTTAGATTTGCGGTACGCATTGTTTCATCTACTATCACATTTTGCCATTTTCTTGTCTTTTTGCAGCTTTTTGATTTTATTTCCATGTTCTTGGGCCCTTACTCCTCATACACTGCAAAAACATTACAATTACATAAGTATAGAAGATGATTGCCTTTAAAACAAGCTAAAATCTAAGCAATTTGTATTAAATGTGCCTAAATTCTCCGGTACATCAACAACCCCAACTTAAACTCTTGCTTGTCCTCAAGCAACTAAAACGATATTATCCTATTCTAGGCTCAATCTAAGCGATATTAAATAATAGTGACTGTGGAAGGTGTTAGTTGTCAGTACTACAAGCATGTATTTTCGTTTATTTACCCTTCCTAAACCATCATTGTTATTTAACAAAGAAAACTATTCAACTTGTGAAACTTTGAGCCTCGACCAATTTGACAAAATGTTACTCTCAGTTGAGTGCACTTGCATTTGACTTCAAGAACTCAACTTCTGTCCAACCTCACAATTCATGTGCCCTCACTAGAAAAAAAATCCCAAACTCACAATATTTACAATGACAATAAAAGGGACGGATTCACAAAGACATTCACTCTCAAAAAGAGTTTCAAGTGTTACAAAATGCCATACCATAGGCTTGACCTTATTTTAATTCATCGCTTTATTCTAAGAAGTTTTGGTTGGAGATCCCATAAGGACTTTTTAAGCTTGTAATGTAGGTTTAAGGAAGTGTCGAAACATATTTGGGTACAAGTGACTATACCCTCCTTGAACAGTACTCACATTTTTCTTTCTTTTTGCTCTTTGCTTCTTTTCAAACCACATAGCCCTCATTAGCTCCTACTTTCCAACATTGAGCTACCTTAAATACCTCTCTAATTTTTTTCAAGGCTCACTATACATCTCGTTTTCTTTTCTTTTTCTTTTCTTTTTCTTCTTTTCTCTTGCAACTTTTTTTTTCTTTTGGAGCTTGAATATTTTAATATTATATGGTATACTTTCCTAGAATTATTGTACAACCTTGCCAATTTTCGGGTTGATACCACACCCCCAACTTAGGCTTTTAGCCTAATTCTTAATGTTCAAGGAGAGACGGGTTCAAAAGAGGGAATTATTTTATAAAAGGGGAAAGTTTTGTAATGAGGTAGACAAAGAAAAGGTTAAAGGCTCAAGTAGGGTAACTAGTGATAATATCTGTACAATGGGTAGCTTGAAAGGCTAAGTGGTTTTCCAAAATCACAAAGACTACCTAAGGCCATTTCTCCAACCAAATGTAATTATCATTAGCATCGAAAGACAAACCACGCAAGTTCTAGATGGCAGAAGTAAGCATATGAATTATTTATACAAAGACTCACACACATGGCACACGAACTGTTTGACTCAACATCGTTTTAGCCCTTGAGTCAATACTTGGCAACTCAAATCTTTCATCATATTCACATGTATAACTCTAGGTAGTCATTGATTCAAAGAGAGAGCCTCAAGTTCACACAATTGATTTCTTTTTTTTTTTATATTATTGGAAGGATATAGGCTATTTAAAAGCACACATACCTGAAAGTAGACAATTACACCAAATCGGTCAAAATGTTTCATTCTACTGCCCTGGTTCTACTATTACACCCTTGAAAAAGAACTCGTAGAAAAAAACCAAAGGGGATTCATTGATAATTAATAACGATGAACATACAACTATCTACTTGTTTTTGTTTTTTATAAATATACAAATATAACCTATGTAAAAAAACCACACAATACAAGTATATACAGAATCACAACACAAATATATACAGAAGTTTACTTATATAACACAAAAACATGTACAATAGTTTAATTTACAAAAAATTTGTACAAGGCTATCCCACCCCCAAATAAAAGCATGCATTGTCCCCAATGTAATATAATGTAAAACAGTATTTAGGGGCTCCCTGAGGCATACTAAGCGCAATGGGAGTCGGAATCCGGCTGAATGATGGTTGGGGGGAGGAGGTCACCGTCTAATGCTGAAGATGGGACCGATGAGATCTTGGAGTGAGGAGTGACCTCCATTGATGGAGGAGGGATCTCCAACTAGCCCAAAACTGGAGTTGGGGTGTGGGAGCTACTATCCTCTCCTACTAATAGCTGAGTGGTTGATGGATTTGCTTGAGTGACCATGTATGCTAGAGAATGTTCTATCGCCTTCTGAACTGCTGCTTGTTCTTCCTCTTCAACTGTGGGGACAACAACCTGCTTACCTTTCTCCTGAGGTCCCTCATCCTCCTCGGACTATGACTCTTCATCAGTGTCTCCCTCGTCTACCTCCCCCGCCTTCGAACTCTGTAGAGTGTCCGGAATCTCCCTTAGAAGGGATAGGAATATGTGCAGAAGCAGCTGGAGGCTGGGAAGCCCCGAAAGTCTGAGGTGCAGGAGCTGTCACCATGGTGGAGAAACGAAAATATAATCCAGCCACGGCGTGCCCGCACCCTGCTCTCCTTCCTTGGGCATGAGAGAATAGAAAAAACTCAAGAGTTTGCATTTTGTAGAGCTCGGTTTGTGGGAATGTCATCACGAAGCCTTGGCATGTCTCCAACCTTACCCCGCTCGATATTTTCAATCCGCACCTCAAGCTACTTCAGGCGATCCTCATAAGATGTTTGTTATTTTTAGAGGGCCGTCATTGCAGATTGGATAGGGGTCAAAGCCTGCCTGATTAGTATTGGAAGGTTCTTCATAAGCTGGTTTACCTTAGCATTTGCATGCTAAGCTAAGAGACCGAGCCTGGAAATGGCTGGCAGTGAAGTAGAAGGCTGTGCAATGGTGGCCTGAGAGGTGGGTTGTGGAGTGGAAGTGGAGCAACAGTACCCTAAGGATAAGCATGAGTCTAGGAGTCTGAGGGCTCTGTATCAGTAGGAAGCCTCTGGGGAGTAGCAGCTACCAGTGGCACCGCGTCATTTATGTGCGTGATATCAATATCCTTTAGAACATTTCTTGTGTTGTCAACGTATGGCATTAAAGGAACTTCCACAACCTTACATAGGGGATCAAGCACAGGAATGGAAGTTACATGGTTGTCTGTTTGGCCCGGATCCCTATCTCTCGGAAGATAAAGTCAACCACATCAATTTTGGGACGGTATCAATCAAGAGGTGACAGAGCTGAGCCAGAATCTTCCCTCTCGTGTCAAATCTTTCTTGAATATTTTTTGCATAGGGTCATTTCAAGCAGGGGCCCCTTGTTTAACACTGACGTATCTAACCACGCTCATTATCTATGTTGGCCCATTTGGTATCATACTCCTCTGTGCCCAATCTCCAGTTTGGAAAATAGAACTCATTTACGGTTTCACTATTACAAAACACATGTTTCCCCCGAACCAAGACAGTGTCACAAAACACTTTGTTGCACTTGTGGTGAGGGGTACTGGAGGCCCCATAGGATGCATAAAATTCACGAACCACTATTTCATTGTAATCATCCGGCAACTCAGTGAAGTGCTCCTAGCTTCTAGCCTTGATGTTCTTTAGTATGTGAGGGTACTTCTCCTATAGCCCATTCAGACTCAGTTGTTTCTCGGAAAAAGATCTTCCATTTTGTAAGCCCTTCTCTATACGGCTCACTAGATCCCTTCTCGGCAAGTCATCTCCTCTTTTTGTTCTTGCCTCAGCTTGTAGGTTTTGATGGCAAGGTCTCCTCCTCGTCAGACTGGGAGGGATGTCTAGCAGTATTGTCCGGTCGTGAACGTTTGGCTTGTTTTGCTTGACGACTGGTGGAGGCCCTTTTCTTGGAAGAAGATATATGTTTCTTGGGAGCCATATTTGCAAAGAAATTAAGCGTGAGCAACATAGCAGACAAAACAAAAACAAAAAAAATACAAAGAAATTCAAGTATGCGACAAGTTATGCGGACCACAAACCTATCGTGAACATCTTTCTGCTAAAAGGATATATTTATGCGATAGGTTTTGTGATCACATATCCATTATGCGATTCACATAACCATCGCAAAACTAGTTACATGGAAAGTTCAGACACATTATGCAATCGCAAAATCCACCGCAAAGATTAATTTGAGATCGCAAATTAGTCGCAAACCATATTTTACCAAAGGTAATAAACTGTTTAGGTATGTGGTTGCTTTGCGGTCTGCATATCACTTATGCGATCGCAATGCTGGCACAAATTGTCGTATTTTTCAGGCCACCTAGGGTTCATTATGCAGAAATAATGCGGACCGCATATCGACTATGCGGTACACAGAAATTATCGTTCTCAACATTTTGAACTCCACCCTCAACCATGGCGAACCTAATTTCACTACCCTGCACCCCAAGACTAACTACTCATCCAAGAACCCTCTCACATTATGAACAAATACCCAAATACTAAGAGGAAAAGGAACAAAAACTAAAGGAAACATAAATAGGAAAAACACAACAAAATTAAACTAAACTTAACATGGATGATATCAGGAGAGGAGAACATACCAGTGATGGAGAAATGAGAACACTTGGTAGATGAATTCAATAGGTGTTATTTACCCTTTTCCGTACAACTAGCCGTTTTCCTTTTTATTTTTTTCCTTTTTATTTTGTTTTATTTTTGATAAAATAAATCTTTTCTTTTGTTTTACAAGTGTTTGAGTACTGGTGATATGCGAGGGGTAGGAATACTTACCGTTGTAACAATCGCGGTGGACAAGTCACCACATAGCACCTTATGCGACCGCATAAGTGTTATGCGGTGGGTTCTACTTTTTTTTCTCATGGACACAATGCGGTGCACTTATGCGATCACATAACTGAAATGTGGTCCACAAAGTGCACGTCTTATCCACATTTCTACAACCAATATTTTTCCAAATAAACTGTCCGGGTATGTGACCACTATGCAGTCCGCATATTAAAATGCGATCACATATGTGTAGAAGACTTCCCATGGTTTTTCTTCCATTTCACACACAACTTTACCTAGTGTTTTGATCTTTTGAATTACATGCACTCTAACACATACTTTAAATTTCTCAATTAAACCTATCTAACAAAAGTTAAAATTTAAAGGACAAAAGAGATGTTGCCATACATGGGTTACCTCCCATGATGCGCTTTATTTGATTTCGCGGTACGACAAAATTGGCCTTTCATTAGTTTCACTCATTGGTCGGGCATGGAACATCTTTAAGAGCTAACTATTACACCAAGTGTTTTTCTCCATTTGTGTCCATGTAGTGCTTGACTCGCTGGCCATTTACTTTGAATGTTCGGAGTCCATCCTCTGATTCTAATTCCACAGCTCAAAAAGGTGAAACCTCCACCACTTTGAACGGACCGGACCATTTCGGTTTGAGCTTGCCCGGAAACAATTTGAGCCTTGAGTTGAAGAGTAAAACCAAGTCACCTAACTTGAACTCTCTTTTCAAGATCTTTTTGGTGTGGACACACTTCATCCTTTCTTTGTACATAACTACACTTTCATATGCATTGAAATGGATTTCCACCATTTCATTGAGTTGTGTAAATGTAACGACCCGACCGGTCGTTTTTTGAATTTACGCCCCGATCCCCCATTAACTGCTTTCCCTAAGTTCATTTCTGCTATTTTGGTTTGGCGGGATGTTCGGTATTAGGATTCGGAGTGTTTTGGGACACTTAGTCCCTAAATGAGAGCTTAAAATTTGAAAAATAGTCCGTATTTGTAAAAGTGTAAAGACGGCCTCAGAATAGGAAGTCGATGGTTCTATTAGCTTCGTTATGTGATTTTAGGGTTGGGATTATGTTCAGAATATTATTTAGAGGTCCGTAGCTCATTTAGGCTTGAAATGCCGAAGTTTGAATTTTTGGAGTTTCCGGTCCGATAGTGAGTTTTTGATTCGGGGATCGGATTTGGATTATGGAAGTTGTTGTAGCTCTGTCATGTCATTTTGGATGTGCGTGCAAAATTTCAGGTCATTCGGGCGAGGTTTGGTTAGGTTTTTGATCGAAAGCGTGTTTGGTTGAAATTTAAAGTTCCTAGGCTTGAATGTTGGCTTAAATCGTGTTTTCGGCATTGTTTTGGGTGGTCTAAGGATTGTTTCAATTTTGAATGATGTTATGGGATATTTCTATAGGTTTGGTTGACGTCCTGGCGGCCTCAGGTGTGGTTCGGATGCTCAACGGAGCAATTTGAGGTTGAAGATTACTGCAGAAAATTGCAGGTCAGTTTTCCTTCTACGCGTTCGCATAGAAGGCATCGCGTTCACGTAGCTTTAGTCCTCCCTCTCATTGCGTTAACATCCTCATCTATGCATTCGTGTAGAGTAATTCTGGAAGATGTCAAATTATTTCATCGCGTTCGCGATCGGCTACCCCCGATCGCGAGCTTCACCTGTTTCTTCACTGCGTCTGCATCATGGTTGTCGCGTTCGCGTAGGTCACCGAACCCAAGTGATCCCACTGCACTTTTATTTTGGGACTATGGGATGGTATCTCGGGAGATCCCCCAGCACTATTATTTTTGGGACTACGGGACGGTATCCCGGGACATCCCCCAGCACTTTATTTTGGGACTACGGGATGGTATCCCGGGAGATCCCCTGCACACTGATGATTGGACTACGGGACGGTATCCTGGGAGATCCTTTGATATTGATATGAGAGTTGGACGATGGGACGGTACCCCGAGAGATCCATTGGACAATTCAGGAAAGGGCTATAGGACGGTATCATGGGAGACCCTCGTTGGCATTTTTGTTGTAATTTACCTGTGTTTACCATGCGTTTCTATTCTGTCTCTGTAGTATTATTATTTCATTGAGCTGTCTAATTACACTGCTGCATTCATTAGTTTCGTCAGATTTCTACACTGTTAATATTTTGCTGCTATATTATTTTTGCCTCAATAGGGCCCTAACAACCAGAAGAGGAGTAGGGGAGACAAGGTTAGGCGCTGGGTAGCGCAGCGCATCTGTTTCGGGTACAGAGGCGACGAGGGGTGCTAACCCGGCCACCCAACCCAGCAGGTCAGGGGCAGGCCGGCCATAGGTTCGAATCCTGCCACCTTTCTTGTGGATCATCCTGTGGTTACCGGATGATGGGAATAACAAAGCAGTCACTACCCAATCGAGGTTAGGCTTGGCACTTACTGAGTACCGCTGTGGTGTACTCACGCCTCTTCTGCACATGTTTTTCATGTGTAGATCCAGGTACCTCTACGCAAGCACATTATTAGTAGTTGTAGGGAGCATTTCGGAGACTTGAGGTATATCTGCCGCGTTCGCAGACCGGACAGTCTCCCTCTCACTCTACCCTTTAGTTAGCTAGATGCTATTCTGTTCTTCCTTGTTATAGGCTTTCCGGATGATTAGAGCAGTGTTATGTATTATTCTTAGCCTGTGTTGCCCGTGGGTTTCCGAGCCTTTGGGATGGTTTCAGAATTTAAAGTATTAAAGTGTATGTTCCAGGCGGCAACTGTATACATTACTGATGTTATTTAGCTTTTGATTATAAATTTCGCAAATGTTGTTACTTCCGTAATGTGTTAGGCTTACCTGGTCGTGAAGACTAGGTGCCGTCATAACGTGTTCACAATTGGTGAACTAGGGTCGTGACAAGTTGGTATCAGAGCTCTAGGTTCATAGAGTCACGGGACACAGGCCAGTTTATTAGAGTCTCGCTGATCGGTACGGAGATTTCCGTATTTATCTATGGCGAGGACACGTGCTACACGAGAGGACCAAGCACCCGCTCCCCCTGCTACCGCCGTTAAAGGTTAGGGCAGGGTAGAGGTCGAGGACGCGTTCGAGGTGCAGCCATAGCACCCATGCACGCTGCCGCTGAGGTACCACCAGCAGATCCAGTTGGAGCACAGGCACCTGGTACACCTACTACACCTACTACTACTCCAGGGCTCCAGGAGACCCTGGCTTAGTTCATGAGCAATTACACTACTTTGGCTCAGGCAGGGTTGCTTCCCCTCGCTGCAGCCACATCTTAGGCTGGGGGAGGGGCCCAGACTCCCGCAGCCCGCACTCCTGAGCAGAGAGTGTCGATGGAGAAGGTTCTAGAGGTTATTCATGTACCTCCTACAGCACTAGTACAGCGCGGGGATGGGTCAGCTGTCTCAGAGGACGAGCAGCGCAGGCTAGAGAGGTTCAAGAAATATGATCTCCTAGTGTTCACTGGCCTAGCTTCAGATGACGCCTTGGGATTCTTGGAGAAGTGTCATCGCATTCTTCGTACTATGGGCATAGTGGAGTCTAGTGGGGTTTCGTTCACTACCTTTCAACTTCAGGGAGCCGCCTATGATTGGTGGCGTACTTATGAGTTGGACAGTCCAGTTGAGTCTACCTCACTGACTTGGACCCAGTTCTCAGACATGTTTATGAGGGAGTTTGTCCCCCAGAGCCTCAGGGATTCATGGCACGCGGAGTTTGAGCATTTGCGCCAGGGTGCTATGACAGTCTTAGAGTATGCCATCCGTTACACCAGGTTGGCCAGACCTGCACCGGCTTTGGTCGCCACAGTTCGGGAGAGAGTTCGGAGGTTTATTGAGGGTCTTATTCTGCCTATCCAGTCCAGTATGGCTCGAGAGTTAGGGATGGATATTCCTTACCAGCAGGTAGTGAGCAATTCTAGGCGGATTGAGGTTATGCTCGCCAGGGAGTGAGGGGAGAGGGAGGCCAAGAGGTCTCGAGAGTCGGGTCACTACTCTGGTGCCCATAATTCATCAGCCAGTCGTTATGGTAGGGGTTATTCTGGTCGGCCTATTCATTTAGCCTTGCCAGCAGCCGGTAGTACTCCAGCTCCACAGCACCTCAGGAGCCTTACTATGCGCCTCCAGTTTCTAGCGCGCCTAATGTGCGGGGTACCTCCAGAGATCAGTCCAGAGGACCTAGCTCCAGTCAGTAACAACCACCACGTTCTCCTAGAGCTTGCTTCGAGTGTGGCGATACATGTCACATGGTTAGGGACTGTCCCAAACTTGGTAAGGGTGCATCTTCACAGACTGCTCAGCCACAACGTGCTTCTCAGAGTTCTCAGGCTATGGTTCCAGCTCCCACTGCTGCCCCACCTGCCCAGCCAGCCAGGGGCGGAGGCCGGGGAGATAGAGTTCACCCTCGTGAGAGGGGTCGGGCCAGATATTATTGCATTCCTACTGGCACCGAGGTGGTTGCCTCCGATTTTGTCATCACGGGTATTATTCTGGTTTGTCACATAGAGACATCGGTTCTATTCGATCTCGGCTCTACTTATTCATATGTGTCCTCTTATTTTTCTTCGCATTTGGGTGTGCCTCGGGATTCTTTGAGTGCCCCCATTTACGTTTCTACTCCTGTGGGAGATTCTCTTATTGTGGACTGCGTGTACCGGTCGTGTTTGGTTACTATTTGTGGTTTTGAGACCAGGATTGATCTATTATTACTCGGTATGGTTGACTTTGATATTATTCTAGGCATGGACTGGTTGTCGCCCATCATGCTATTCTTGATTATCACGCCAAGACCGTGACGCTGTCTATGCCAGGCATTCCACGTATTGAGTGGAGTGGTACCTTAGATCATACTCCCAGCAGGGTTATTTCTTTCCTTAAAGCTCAACGTATGGTTGAAAA